>CAUYRH010048730.1:0-13736 GCA_963574655.1 Perodicticus potto | reverse complement strand
ATTGCAGGTGCCTGTTGTCCCAGCTACTTGGGAGGCTGAGGCAAGAGAATTGCTGGAGCCTAAGAGTTTGAGGTTGCTGTGAGCTGTGACGCCACAGCACTCTACCAAGGGCAACATAGTGAGACTCTGTCTCAAAAAAAAAAAAAGTTCACAAGCAGTTTCATTTTCGGGAATGTCTCTTACATATAGGTGCATACATGTAAAATGATACATTTTTAAAGATAGTTCATTCCTTATAAAAGAAAAAAAAAGGAACTAACCACCAAACTGTCCATCGGTAAAGAACTGGTAAGTAAAGAATCCCATCACCATACGGTGAAACTCTGTGCAACTATAAGAATGTGAAAGGTCCATGCTTATTGATGTACCCTATGCTGCCAGGACTTTGAGAAGTGAGGGACAGCCACTGGTTGTGGTGCAGCCCAGCGGGGATCCCCGGGAGACTGGTAACCCTGGTTTCCCACAGCAGGGGTAGAGTTTTCACTTCATACCTTTTTCTGCATTTTGAATTTTGTACCTTGTGCCATAAAAATAAAGATATATAATGTTTAAAGAAGAGGAGGATAGTGTTAAAAGAGAGGAGGGCAGGAGGAATATTCTCTCACTTTTGCTCATCCAGGCTGTTTCAGTGACACCCTCCAGCAGCCAGTGCAAGGTTGTCATTTTTGGACCAAGAAACTGAAGCTCAGAAGTCTGAAATGACTTGCCCAAGTTCACCATGAGAGTTCGCTGCCACAGCCATTGGGCTCATCTCTCTTCTCAGTGTTTTCTTGTTTTCTTTTTTTGAACCAACACCAAGGCCACCGGCCATGTCCTCCCAGGGGAGTGAGTGTGAACTTCCTCATCCTGCCAGGCTCAGGCAGATAACAAAACCGAGCCTAAGACTCAGCAACCATGTCAAACACAGTGAGAGGATTAGGGATGGGCACTGCAGTCCCACCTTTGAAGCTCCCAGCTTCTATGGAATGCCTGGACCTGAGTGTTGAAATTTCAAGAGTTCCTTGTGTTTCTGTCTATGAACTGGAGGCAGGTGGGCAGCGGCTGCTGCCAGGTGCTAAGGGAGCACTTCCCGGAGCCCTAAGCTGGTGCCACCATTTTGTCTATGGCGGGGAAGTTTTCAGGGCTAAAGTCACTTGGTACTTGGAAGATTCTGAAAGAATAACTTAAAAATCTGTTTGTAGGGCAGCGCCTATGACTCAAAGGAGTGGGGCGCTGGCCCCATATGCCAGAGGTAGCGAGTTCAAACCCAGCCCCAGCCAAAAACTGCAAAAAAAAAAATCTGTTTCTATCTGGAGGTGCACTGGGATGGTACTTCTTTAATTAAAGGAAGGGAGCAGTGCTTTTGTTAAAATAATTTCTATCATGGGCTCGGCACCTGTAGCACAGTGGTTATGATGCCAGCCACATACACCGAGGGTGGTGGGTTCAAACCTGGCCCAGGCCAGCTAAACAACTGCAACAAAAAAATAGCTGGGCGTTGTGGCAGGAACCTGTAGACCCAGCTACTTGGGAGGCTGAGGCAAGAGAATTGATTAAGCCCAAGAGTTTCACAGCACTCTACCAAGGGTGATATAGTGAGACTCTGTCTCAAAAAAAAAAAAAAAAAAAAATTTGGCTCGGTGCCTGTGGCTCAAGTGGCTAAGGCACCAGCCACATACTCCTGAGCTGGCGGGTTCAAATCCAGCCTGGGCCCACCAAACAACAATGATGGCTGCAACCAAAAAATGGCCGGGTGTTGTGGCAGGTGCCTATAGTCCCAGCTACTTGGGAGGCAGAGCATGAGAATCGCTGGAGCCCAGGAGTTGGAGGTTGTGAGCTGTGATGCCATGGCACTCTACCCAGGGCAACAGCTTGAGGTTCTGTCTCAAAAAAAAAAAAAAATTGTGGAAACTCCTGTGCTGTTTTTCAAAGTAGGGTATTGGCTGCTGCCCCTTTGCTGTAGAGAAATGGAGAACAAAACTAAAGGTATTGGCTGTGTATAATACCAGGCTGGCCATAACTCACAGCATACGACTGACGGATTTGGTGTCTCTAAGAGACACAGTGTTGTCTAGCACCAACCATCCTCATGTGCGCTCTGGTATTTATTTTCAAAGTTGGAGTCATCGTTCCTTATGAAAGAGGCAGGGCCCTCTGGAGCGGAGGAGTGCTCATGGGAGTAGGAAGTTTTCAGGACCAATGTACCTGGGGCAGGGCCAGCGCCCTGTGACTGTACTACTTGGCATCTTTATAATGGGCGCATCCTAATGACCCACGCTGTCCATTCCTGCTTGTTTAGCGGGAGGGTAGAAATGTCTGGAAACTTGCAGTGCTGTCCCCATGTGAAGGTCGTGCCTGTCAGCACCCAGTTATTTGCTGAATGTATGAGTGGATAGGAGGCACCCAGTAAATGTTTCCCAAATGGATGCGTTTTGATATTTGAGATTGACTTTAAAGCTTCAGCTTTTAATTATAAAGAGGACTGGAGACATTCAGACTCCTCATAGCTCCTCAGGTTTTCCTGACGCATGAATAATTAAGGCCACACCCTGTGAAATTTTTCCTTCTTGGGTTCTAGGGCATCTCCCTGAGCAAAGGCCAACTTCTTAACCATCGCACTCTGAGTTCTCGGACGCCCTCCCAGCTTCCTGTTCTGTGTTCCGTCTCCTTATCTGGAAAAATTCTGTGTAACATCAGCTGAGTTCTTTTGCTGTCTTTACAGATTATCAGAATTTCTCTTCCAAATTCCTATTTTGGGGTTTTGTTACCTTGATTGTAAAAATTTATTCCTTATTAACACTCAGATGAACAAATCTGAGCTCATGAATTGGCCTTTCCCTCTCCCCTTTGAATTCACTGTCTAAAGAAATGGCAGTTGTCTTTTCTTTAAACAGAGACAGAGGTGACATTTGCCTTGCCTTTTCACACCTTGACCTCCCTGCCTGCCTGGTCCCCCCACTCTAGTACAGTTACATGAAGGGCCTGACAGAAAAGTTGGGTCCTGAGTGTTCAGGGACACTTTTCGGAGCATTGGGCTCCCTGCTAGTGGTTCTTGCCCTTCTTGCACTCACTTGAGCCTTCTGATGGATTCTTTTTTTTTTTAAGCAGTTTTTGGCTGGGGCTGGGTTTGAACCCATCACCTCCAGCATATGGGGCCAGTGCCCTACTCCTTTGAGCCACAGGCGCCTCCCCTTCTGATGGATTCTAATTCCTCTATCCTGGAAACTACCTTTTAGTACTTGAAAATGTTCTTAGGTGGTTTTAACATGTCTGTGTCTAGTTGTTTGTTTATGAGATAGGGCCTTACTTTGTTGTCCAGGCCAGAGTATAGTTTTCACATCATAGCTCATAGCAGCCTCTATTTTCAATAGAGGGGCTCAATTTCAAACTCCTGCCTCAGCCTCCCACATAGCTGGGACTACAGGTGTGCACCACTGTGCCCAGCTCCTTTTTCTATTTTTTGTGGAGATAGGGTCTCTCTATGTTACTCAAGCTAGTCTCAAACTCCTGGTCTCAAGCATTAACCAGATGTGAGCCACTATGTCTGGCTTGTCCAGTATTTTTTTTCTTTAAATCCAGCTCAGATTTTAATATCTCTTCCTTTTGTTTTTTAGAAAGTAGCTTTTATTGATTTTTGTGTTGTTGTTAGAGTTTGATGATTATTGTGGGAAATTTAGGAAATATAAGTAGGCAAATAGAAGAAGAAGAAAACAGCTATCATTGTTAATATTTTAGTATATTATCTACCTTCCAGCATATTTTTTAATTTAAAAAGATGAGAACATACTGTTTATGCCTTCTTGTTACCTTTTGCTTTTCTTTTTCTCTTTCTTCTCTTTTTTTTTTTTTTTGGTTTTATTTCATAAGATATGATTAAAATTTCCATTGAGGGCGGCACCTGTGGTTCAGTGAGTATGGCGCCAGCCCCATGTACTGAGGGTGGCAGGTTCAAACCTGGCCCTGACCGAACTGCAACAAAAAAATAGTCGGGCGTTGTGACGGGTGCCTGTAGTCCCAGCTACTTGGGAGGCTGAGGCAGGAGAATCACCTAAGCCTAGGAGTTGGAGGTTGCTGTGAGCTGTGATGCCACAGCACTCTACTGAGGGTGATAAAGTGAGACTCTGTCGCTACAAAAATAATAATAATAATAATAAATAAATAAATACATAAAATATTTATTGGGTCAAACATGACTTTCCAGGCATGAGAAAAGGGGCGGTTTGGACCGGGCCTCAGCTGGGATAGCGCTGCCTGGACGGGAGGGCATGGGAGCTGAGAGCCAGAGCAGAGCAGGTGAAGGGAAGAAGCAGAGATAGCACCCCAAGCGGTGACTCCACCTGTGATCCCAACACTGGGAGGTGGAGGCAGGAAGATCCCTTGAGCTCAGGAGATTGAGGCTGGCATGAGCAAGAGATACCTCATCTCTACTAAAAATAGAAAAACTAGCAGGTCACTTCAAAGGCTCAGGTGGTTCTTGTGAACAGAGGGGCCGTCATTGTTTAAGCAATCACATACATTTGGGTTGTTTCTTCTTTTTCTCTCTTGTAAAGATGCTGTGGTGAACATCCTTGGCTATTTTTGCCCAGAGCCTTGATTATTTCCTTGAAATATGTTTCTAGACAGGAATCATTTGGCCAGGGACACATCCTAAAGATTTAGATGGTTAGATTGCTGTCCAAGAACATCATATGGTATTTTGATTCCTTTCGGCTGAATGACAAGTCTTATTCTTTTAAAACATGGTTGTGAGGAAAAAAAAAAAACATGGTTGTGAATCTGTAGTGTTTCACACATGTTGGTTGAGAGTGAGTGGGTGGGAAGGGCCCGAAAGGCCCATGGCCCTGCTGACCTACGCAGTCCCTGGGCCCACCCTGCCCTCCTGCCATGAGAGTGAGAGGGCTGGGCCCAGACCTCATCTTCCTGCTCTGACCCTGTTAGCTAGACAGGCCTGGGGCTTCCAGGGAGGGTCTCAGGAGCCTGGGGCATAGCTGGAATTGAGGATTCCAGAGTCCATCCGAGAACTTAGGCTGGTCTTTCTTCCTAGAGGATGCTTATAAAACAAACATATTGCCCCCTGTGCCATAGCTGGCCCTCCTGATCAGGGGAGCTGTTTGGGGGGTATTGGGAGGGAATGGAGGATTTCCTGTGCACACTCAGACTCTGGCCAGGGGCACTGCCAGGAAAGCACCTCTGCCCAGATCTCAGCCCCTTGCCTCCCACTCTTCCTCAGCACCTTGGTGGGAGCAGAGGGAAGTTTGATGGAATTACTGAGGAAACAGTATCCTCTAAACCGGACCTTCCTGTTCCTGCCTTAACCAGCTCTTCCTCCTTTTCCACTCTCTTCCTCCTCAACAGTGAGTTCCTGATGGGACGCCCTCTCATCCTCCCAGCGCCTCCTTCCTTTTCACTCCTGCTGATGTCAGGCCCATGCCCACCCTCAGACTGGCCCAGCCCTCTCAGTGCATCACAGTTGCCTTTTTGTCATTTTGTTTTGTTGATTCAGGGTCTCGCTCTGTCACTCTGGGTATAGTGCGATGGCATCACAACTCACAGCAGCATCAAACTCTTGGGCTCAAGTCATCCTCTTGCCTCAACCTTTTGAGTAGATGGGACTACAAGCACCTGCCACAATGCCCAGCTAGTTTTTCTATTTTTAGTAGAGGAGGTCTCTCTCTTGCTCAGGCCAGTTTCAAACTCCTGAGCTCAAGGGATCTTCCTGCCTCTGCCTCCCAGAGTGTTGGGATCACAGATAGAGTCACCGCTCGACGCCCCATCTCTGCCTCTTCCCTTTCTCTGCTCTGGCTCTCAGTCCCTAGGTAGTGCTGTCCCAACTGAGTACTGCCCCCTTTCTCAGGCCTGCCAGGAAGGCCACAGGGGCTGGGGAGACCCTCTCCTGAGGGACACAGCATGCCAGCTGCTGCCCATGTGGGTTATAGAAAGACACGCAAACCCCCGGCCCCTTGAGATGAAGACGTTTTGGTGTACCGTGAACCTGATGACCTGTGTGTTAGAAATGGTAGGCGTAGGTTGGGAGAGGGAGACTCAGTGTTTCCCCTAGGGTGGACTTTGTTTAAATTTTAATATGCTGTTCCTTTCTCTCACAGCGCCAGCAGAGGCTCCTAGCTTCTTTGTCATTTTAGCCCCATTTCATTATCTGTCTGGTGGGTGAGATCTCCATCTGCTGTCCTCCCTTTCCTCCCTGAATGGCACGGCCCCATCCCCCACCCCTTTGTGCCATTGTTACAGACCCCAGTGTGCAGCCTTAGGTTCAGGTGAAACTTGCCACTTTGCTTCTTTAGCCAATTAGGATTTGAGGAAAACAGGGGTCCCTTTTAATAGCATTGGGCCTACAAAGGGCACAAGTAGTGGACAGCTTTGGTGCCCTGTGAGAGAGAGAGAAAGGGTGTGGAGAATGTTAAGTCATGGGTGAGGCTCTTGGTGGCTTGAGGTAGGGTCCATTGTTTGTCCAGTGTATGTTCTGACTTCTGACCTGGCACCTCTCAGCCTTGGGGAGCTGTCTCAGCTGGACCCTTTGTAGGACAGAAACTGTATTAAACACAAACTTACAGATGCCCTTTTCCCCTACAGAAGTGGTCTCCAAGGCCAGGGGAGGTGCAAGCCATCAGGTCACAGGGCTTAGGATGGGAGCAGCCATGCCTGGCAGCCTTGGCTTATGGGCTTAGCCTCAGTGAGCCACAGCCTCCCCGAGTCTTGGATTCACACCCTGAGAAATGGACTCTGTGCTTGTGTGACATGGGGCTGTCATCATAGTCTGTGGGCACAGGGCTGTGAAGTGGGAAAGGAGGCAGCACCATCCTGAATTCTCTATTCTCTTAAAAATCTCCCTGTGTCGGGCGGCGGCTATGGCTCATCGAATAGGGCACCAGCCCCATATACCGAAGGTGGCGGGCTCAAGCCCAGCCTCGCCAAACTGCAAAACAGAAAAATAGCCGGGTGTTGTGGTGGGCGCCTGTAGTCCCAGCTACTTAGGAGGCTGAGGCAAGAGAACTGCCTAAGCCCAGGAGCTGGAGGTTGCTGTGAGCTGTGTGACACCACGGGCACTCTACTGAGGAGCGAGAAAGTGAGACTCTGTCTCTACAAAATAAAAAAACAAAAACAAAAAACTCCCTGTGTCCTCTCTGTATTCTTTCATTTAGTCAGCAAGCATTTACCAGTGCCCACCACATGCCAGCTCTGTAACGTAAAGGAGGGTGACTTAGTTTCCTTCCCCCATGGGCCCCCAGTCCCAAAAAGGTACACACAAGCCTGGAAGTTAGCTCTTCATGGGGGTGCAGGTGGGTTCAGGGAAGGCTTCTTCCAAAGGTGGTGTTTAGGTAGTCTTAGACAGAGAGGACAGGGGACTGAAACATGCCAAGGCAGTGTCTAGGGTGGTCCAGTGCAGGTGGCATGGCAGAAAGTAGGCACCAACTGAGAAGGGGACAGAGACCAGGGGGCCACCCAGGGGTTCTGAACAAAGAAACAGCTCGACTGAGCACACTGGCATACACCAGGGGGTTAGGGCCCGTGTTGTTGTTAAATCCTTGTGGGAAAAGTTGACCTGAGAGTTGAGAAACCCTTCTGAGTAATAAATTATTTATTTTGCCTAGAATTTTTGGTTTGCACCAGCTGTTTGTAAATAATTTACAAAAGTACATGTTATCTTCTTGATTGTGTTCCATAAAACTCAATGAGAAGTAACCCTAAGTAAAACTTTTCCACTAGGGCTTGTTCTTAACATGTACTTGTAGTTGCTGAATCCATCAGAATGCAGGAGTGTTTTCCTTTTCTGAAGTGCTGCATGAGCACATCGTGTCAGGTTGGGTTCCCCCAACCTCGGCAAGGGGAAGGCAGGAGCACCAGTGCTATTTAAGCACCAGCCACTTCTGTCTTACCACGGAGGGGGTGGGGTGGGGAAATAATGTAATGAAGAATAATAAAATACATGTATTTTAATTAAAAAAAAAAAAGCACCAGCCACAGGCTGCATGCTTAGCCAGACTGTTTTAATTCAATGACCGAGTGAGAGATAGCATTTCTGTACCCATTTAAGAGACAGAGAAACTGAGAGTCATAGAGGTGGCTGCTTTCCCAAGGCCTTAGCACCTACACCGGGTGGTCATGTTCTGGGATTTGAACCAGATGTGACTGAATCCAAAGCTCACACTCCATGCATCAAACCTCTTCCCCTCCACAACTCCCAGGACCCAGCAGAAAAGCAAAGCAGGAGATGCAGAGGTGGGTCCTGAGCCACCCGAGAGCCTGGTGACTGAGAGGTGAGAATTAGAGCTGAGACATGTGCTCACTCCTCTCCTCTCTGCACAGGTTCTGCTGCTGGCACACGGGACGTGCTCCTCTTCAAGGGAACACTCTTAAGAGTGATGGCTACCAGCCCTTGGCTGCTTCTCTGCACTAGGGGGTTCAGCACGTTGTATAGACACTGTGTGGAGCAAAGAGTGGGAAGCTGGTGCCTGTGGTGGTCTCAGGTTTGAATGAAATATGCTTGAAGTTCACTTCCCAGAGCACCCGGGTGGTGGGCAGGGCTCTATCTGGGCACAGGAAGCCTTGGGGGATAGGTGGCCGGGTTTATAGAGAAGGAGGTCTGTGAGTCTCTCCCCTGGCAGCATGATGTGACCCTCCTCCACACCCTTTAACTAAGCCATGCCCAGGTGGTGAGAGTTCCCAGGAGATAAGCCACCCCACTGGGATACTAGGCATACCAGCATCTCTGCCCACCTCTGAATTCCGGCCTCAGCATATTTGGTTCTCTGAAGAAAAGCACACTGTGGTCAGGGTTCTCTTCCCCAGACTTTCTAGAAGTGTTTTCCTTCCTTTAGCTCCAGTGAACCCAAAGTCCCTGCCAGACTGTGTGGGTGCTTAATGGATGCCCACTGAGATAGCTGTTGTCACAGGTGCCCGTCTCTCCCTCACCCTTCCCATGGCTGGTGTAGAGGATTCAAGTCAGTGAGGAGAGTGGGCAAAGAACCAGGAGGGAGACTCCCAGTAAGTAGTGCAGTAAATGTGAGGGGAAGGCAGCCAGGTGGCTACAGGGCCATGGCGCCTGGGTGGGGCATTCTCTGGTCACATGCTTGTGAATTGATGATCCTCTAGGAACCAGCTCTCTGCCTGGATCACCTCTTGCCAGGCCTCCAACCCAACCCTAACCTGCCTCCTCACCCTTTCTCATCCCCGCTGCCTTTCCCTTCACCTCTACCCTGTTTTCATCTTGGAGCGGGCAGTCATGGAACAGGCTAACAGATCTCCCTGGGGTTCTGGCCATCTCTCCAGAGCTGCCTGTGTTGGGGTGGAGAGCAGGATCCAGTAGGACATCAAGGAAAAGAGCGTCAGCCGCCTTTTCCATTTGCAGGGGCCCAAGCTGGGGGTTAAGCCAGAGTTCATCTGAATTCAGTGGGTCTCTTGTCTATTGACCTTGGATTGACAATGCAGATTTTATGGGACTTAGAAATCAAGTTGAGGAAGCCTACAGGGCACAGTTGCAGTGATTGGATTTCACTGTTTTTCGGATACCCTTTTTCCTGTGAGGGGAAACTCAGCCATCACAGCAAAGGGGCAGCTCATTTGAGGTGGGAAACTTGGAGGGACAAGGTGGTTGTCCTGGTGCTAGGGGTGAATTTCCTCCTCCAGAGCCAAAGTGATGGGGGTCACTCACCAGGGCCTTATTTTCAGGTGTCAGTGTTCTTTTGGGTCCAAATTAGGTTATTCCTCAAGTTTTTCTTGGTGGTTTTCTTAAACCCCTTTGCCAGGGCAAGCTTTGCTGAGACATGGTTCCAATATTAAGGGTATTTCTGTCACCAAAACTTGAGCAAATAAAACAAATAAATCTTATTATTAAAATAGTTAACCTTGGGTGGTGCCTGTGGCTCAAGGAGTAGGGCGCCAGCCCCATATACCGGAGGTGGCGGGTTCAAACCCAGCCCCGGCCAAAAAGCTGCAAAAAATAATAATAAACCTTAGGCCAGGTGCAGTGGCTCACACCTGTAATCCTAGCACTCTGGGAGGCCAAGGCAGGTAGATTACCTAAGCTCACAAGTTCAAGACCAGCCAGCCCCCGAGCGAGATCTCTTAAAAATAGCCAGGAGTTGTGGCGGGCACCTGTAATCCCAGCTACTTTGGAGGCTGAGATGAGAGAATTGCTTGAACGCGAGAGTTTGAGGTTACTGTGAGCTGTTAATGCCACAGCACTCTGCCAGGGGCACCAAGGTGAAACTCTTTCTCAAAAAAAAGTCAACCTTATTGTTGTATTAAAAAGTTGTAAGGGGGGGAGGATAGGTGGAGGGAGGGCAATTAGTGGGATCACACCTACGGTGCATCTTAGTAGGGTACTGGTGAAACTTATTAAATGTAGAGTATCAATGTCTTTATATAGTGATTAAGAAAATGCTATGAAGGCTATCTCTCACAGTATGATCAAAATATTTCTGATTGTATATGAAGCACATTCTGCCCTATGATTGCACCAATGTACACAATTATGATTTAATAAAATTATTTTTAAAAAAGTTATAAGAATAGAAAAGTATGGCCGGGCATGGTGGCTCATGCCTGTAATCCTAGTACTCAGAGAGGCCAAGGCGGGTGGATTGTTTGAGCTTACAAGTTCGAGACCAGCCTGAGCAAAAGCGAGACCCTGTGTCTACTAAAAAATAGAAAAACTGAGGCAAGAGGATCACTCGAACCCCAGGTTGCTGTGAGCTGTGATGCCATTGCACTCTACCCAGGGCAACATCTTGAGACTCTGTCTTTGAAAAAAAAAAATAGAAAAGTGTAAAGAAAGTAGACATTATGGCTCAGTGCCTGTAGCTCAAGCGGCTAAGATGCCAGCCACATACACCAGAGCTGGCAGGTTCGAATCCAGCCCGGCCTGCCAAACAATAATGACAACTACAACCAAAAATAGCCAGGTGTTGTGGCAGGCGCCTGTGGTCCCAGCTACTTGGGAGGCTGAGGCAAGAGAATCGCTTAAGCCCAGGAGTTGGAGGTTGCTGTGAGCTGTGATGCTACAGCACTCTACCCAGGGTGACAGCTTGAGGCTCTGTCTCAAAAAAAAAAGGAAGTAGACATTACATAAACTGGAAGCTCCCAACACCCTTCAGTGCTTTTGTGCATTTCCTCAGTCTTTTCCAGTACATATATATAAATATGTTGTGTCTTAAACATGGTTAAAAGCACATTGAACTTTAGATCCTTTTTCATTTGACATAACATTATGGCAAACAAAAACTTTAAACAAGCACATGGGCTTTGCAAGTGAGCATATGCTTTGCACCATTCCCGTCAGCTACCAGGAACCAACTGCAAGAGCTCACACGCTGCCCAAAACAGAAACTCCGCCAGTCACAGAGCACTCTGATCGCCGTGCAGTAAACCTTGCCAAAATACTGTAAATTTAAACAAAGTAAAAGTAAAACAAGCCACTTGAAAAAATTTAAAGCACTGTCTTAAACTGCCAGTTGTTGGGTCAAAGAAGAAGTAAAGAATATAGTGACAAATATTTAGAAAGCATTGAAAACCAGACTGCCAAGTAACCAAACCTATGGGAGACAGCTGGTGCTATTCTCATAGCCTTAAATGCTTTTATTATTAAAAAGGGAGAGAGAAAAGAGAATAAACGAAGCATTCAGCCTGCTCTCTCAGAATAAAAGAATAAAAACAACCCCTAAGGAAAACAAGAAGAAAAAAAATAGTAAAGATAAAGGCAGATATAAATGAATTAGAAAACAGAAACACAGTGAAATTAGCAAATATATCCAAGAGCTGATTCTGTTTTTAAACAAACAGTAAAATAAACTAACCTCTGGCAAGTCTATTTGAGAAATAAAAGGGAGAAATGAGAAAAATAATGGGACGAAAAAATGGGACACTGCAATAGATACAGAGGAGATTTTAAATAATAGACAATTTATGCATAGCAATAGGCATAATTTCAAAATCTCAATTAAATGCACGCTTTTCTGAAAACAGATATGTTGCTGATTGAGAAAAAAAAATTCACAATCCTTACCCAGCACTGCTCCTGTACCCAAACACTGGTCCCAAGTGTTTTTGCTAGCTAATTATTTTGAGTTTGATAATTCTGATAATGTTAAGCTATTCTGTGGCTTAGCAAAAGATGGAGAGTGTTCCAATTCATTCTGCAAAGCAAAATAAGCCTGATATGAAACATGGCTCAGAGACCATATTAAAGAATAAAAATGCTAGGTAGGAAACAGAATTCAATAGTGTATTAGACAAGTCTTCCTCCACAACCCAAGAGGGTGAAGTAGTCAGTATTAGGAAAGCTTAATATAGTAACTATATCATGCTAATGAATTAAAGACATAAAACTGTATTATTTCCAAAACACCCAAGGGGAAAGTGATTAAATTGAACAACCATTTCTACCTAATCAATACACCCAGAGAGGAACAAAAGGGTGTATTCTTTTTTTTTTTTAGAGAGACTGAGTCTCACTTTATCGCCCTTGGTAGAGTGCTGTGGCATCACACAGCTCACAGCAACAACCAACTCTTGGGCTTAAGTGATTCTCTTTTCTCAGCCTCCCTAGTAGCTGGGACTACAGGTACCCACCACAACACCCGGCTATTTTTTTGTTTTGCAGTTCGGTTGGGGCCAGGTTTGAACCCGCCACCCTCCGTATATGGGGCCCACATCCTACTCACTCAGCCACAGGCACCACCTTTTTTTTTTTTTTTTTGAGACAGAGCCTCAAGCTGTTGCCCTGGATAGAGTGCTGTGGCATCACAGCTCACAGCAATCCAGCAGCCTCCAACTCCTGGGCTCAAGTGATTCTCCTGCCTTCACCTCCCAAGTAGCTGAGACTACAGGCTCCCGCCTCAATGCCCGGCTATTTTTTTGGTTGCCGCCGTCATTGTTGTTTGGTGGGCCTGGGCTGGATTTGAACCCGACAGCTCAGGTGTATGTGGCTGGTGCCTTAGCTGCTTGAGCCACAGGCACCGAGCCCAGAAGGGTGTATTCTTAGCACAATCATGAATATCTTTTACAAACAACAGCCAGTCACCATTGTCACTTAACGTGGCTTTACAATTTTAGCACAATAATACTGGAATAGAAATATATAAATATTATAAAGAAAGAGTAAAGTGACGGTAAACTCTATTTTTTTTTTTTTTGTAGAGATAGAGTCTCACTTTATGGCACCTGGTAGAGTGCCATGGCGTCACACAGCTCACAGCAACCTCCAACTCCTGGGCTTAGGCAATTCTCTTGCCTCAACCTCCTGAGTAGCTGGGACCACAGGCACCCACCACAATGCCCGGCTAGTTTTTTGTTTTTTGCAGTTCGGCCGAGGCCAGGTTTGAACCTGCCACCCTCGGTATATGGGGCCAGCGCCCTACTCACTGAGCCACAGGCACCACCTGGTAAACTCAATTTAATCTATACCAAATTTTGAGCTAAAGGCTGATTCCCAAAAATTAGAAACAGTCATCAAAAAATTCAGCAAGTTTTATTACATTAATGTGACTTCTCTGTGTGGTCGACGAGCCTACAAGAAAAGATTTTATTACACATTAAAAACATAAAGGGTTGATAACTTAATTCTAGCAAGATCCTATATAGATTGGTTTTTTTGGGTTTTTTTTTTTTTTTTTTTTTTGAGACAGAGCCTCAAGCTGTCACCCTGGATAGAGTGCTGTGGCATCACAGCTCACAGCAACCTCCAATTCCTGGGCTCAAGCGAGTCTCCTGCCTCCGCCTCCCAAGGAGCTGGGACTACAGGC
>CAUYRH010048726.1:0-26288 GCA_963574655.1 Perodicticus potto | reverse complement strand
CTCTCTCTCAATTTAGAATTTTGCACATGCTGTTCCCTCTTGCAGCCACACTCTTCCCTACCTCTTCATCATCTGGATTGTGCCACTGCTGACTTGACTTAAACATTCCTTATTCTGAGAGGCTTGCCCTAATATCCAAACTGGGGTACCAGTTCTTCTCCTGGGCATGTCTATAATAAGTGTCACTTAAACCCAATAGTGCTGTACTCAATGCATGACAAAGGTCTTACAAATGCCCATTTACCGGAACTATGTGAAGCCATAGGCTCTACTCCCTCCACACTCACATCCCTTGGAACCAACAGTTCCTGTACCCATTCAGCCTCCATCTATATTTGTGAGTTAATGAATGAATTGAAAGGCTTCTCCTTGGTGGATGGACCTCAATAATCTCTGCTAATGGAAATTCTTATGTTTGAAGGATTTTAAAATATGTAATCTCTCATCGAGATATTCTACTTTAGGAAATAGGTTGCTCATTCTGACATATTGTGGTACCATCTGAAGATGGTCCTGGCAGCTACAGCTTAGAATGCAATTCTTCACACAACTGCAAGATGCTGTTCCTACTATAGAAACTGTTTTTAAAGAGCCTTGTACATCTTCGCATGTCAATCATCATAAAGCCTTGAATGTAATACCTTTTATACAGCAGGAACATAATGAATGCTGACTGAATGAATGAGTGCCCCAAATTACTCTTGTGCAGGAAAACCCTTGGTAAATAAAATTAGCAAATCTTCTTGTTGTGTGAGGCCTCACTCATAGAAAAAGAAAGCTGAACAAGTTGAGACAAACTTGGAGGTTTACCTTAGAAATTATTAACCAAGCAGACACTCATAGGCCTGATTTATGTTGTTTAGCAACTAACCCAAAGTAAATGTTTTTTTAATTATTTTTTATGTTTGGGAGTCTTATAACAAATACGCAATGCCTTAATTACAGCTCTCAATTGATTTTTTTTCTACTAGCTGCCTTGTCAGCAGGTGGCCAAGTAGAACATCTAGGCCTAGCCTGGCCAGATGCTTATGTGTCTCTTTTATTATTTCCAAGAGTAGAGGGAACTAGGAGGCATTGAACATGATGTGGCTCTTCTCTCTTTCTGAGGTATTCCCGTAAAAATCCCACAGCATTTGCTGTACAAATAACATTTGTGACCTGTCCTTTATTTTCTGAAATCTTTCAGGGGAAAATAAGCCTAATCAGGACTTATGAAACACTGTTGACATTCGGGAAATCAAGAGTTCAAATGCTGCCAAAGGGAAGTTATCCAAGCAAACTCATGCTTTAAATGATTTTAATCAAATCCTCAAAATTTGAGAGATAGCATAATGGAATCATGAACACTTAACCCTAAACTACAAAAAGGGCCCGGACATTAATATCAGCAGGTGCTTTGCAAATAGATTTCCTTTCTTAACCAGAAACCAGGAGTTCTCTAGGAGCCCTCAGACCCAAGTTGCCCATATTTCTTCATTATCTTATGTCACAATCTTGAATTGAAAAAAAAAAAAAACTCTTGAATTCAGGAAAATGTGTCAGGCAGATAATGGTGTCACTGTATCGTGCACTACTAAGACAAAAGGAAGAAAATCACAACAAAAGGTAAAAGAGCCTGATGAGAAACATCTTTCCTATAAAATTCAAAAAGAAAAACTTCTTCACACTTTGTCAAGTGGAAGTTAAAAATTGTCTCAATCAATATTTTATAAAATTTGTGTACCCTTCAAATATCAATGCTTTAGGAAAGAATTTAAGAATTTGGATTTTCATTACACAAATAACAATTGATAATAACCTATAATTATATAACTCTTTATGTTCAACAAATCCGTATACGTATATATGCATATATACATATATTCACACACACAGTAGATATGTACACTGTTCATATATTTGCACACACGTACATATATATATGAACTCTGTTTACTTCCACACTAAATCTGTGAAATAGTCAGAATATGCTTTCTGTTTCTCAGATAAAGAAGCTGAGAATTAGGTAATAAGTGGACCAGAGCCATATAAGTATTTTGCCTCTTTCCACTACCTAAATCTAAAGAAATCAAATTTTCCTCTGGCTCACCGTAGGGTATGCAGCAAAATACATCACATTTTGCCAATGTCATTTTAATTCAGTTTGGTGATAAGCTAAAATCACTTTGCACAAGGGAACTGAGTTTCTAAGAAAAGAAAATAAATTGTTTTCCTTGCTCAGAGATGGGAGAGCAGAGAATGAAGTGATAGATTCCTCTATCCCAGCTGCAGAAGTGAGCTAGTTACCCCCTCAGGGGCCACACGTAGATGCAGGAAGTAGCTTCTGCACAGCCTAGGAAATTCTGGCCATACTTCAGTGTGTCCTGGACTGATGTATCAAATCTTTTAGACTGTTCAACCTTATAAGAGAGTTTTCCTTTATAAAAATGAACATTCCCTAAATGGCTTCCTTTGCCTCACTTGATCAGCAATAAATAGCAAGTGCTTCTAATGTTCTAGTGGGAAGAGAAGAGGTATTTATTATTATTTTAAAACCATACAATTCAGCAAACTCTAATCCTTGGAGACAGACTTAAAGCATAAGTAAGTAGTAGAGAGGTACTTCTATTTCACTGTCCTCTAGGATCCATGAGGAGGAATTTTCCCTAAACCCTAGAGCCTCTGGACCAAAACTTAATCTCTCTTTCTCTCTGGAAGTGGATCGAGTTACTTGTTGGGGAGCAATACACATTCATCTTGGACAGTTAATCTATCTGTCAGCACGGCATTTGGTCTCTTTCCTCTTCCTCCTCCTCCCTAGACCAGGGGGAGGAGGCAGTGACTTCTTTATAAACAAAATATTTCCCAGAACTAACAATCCCCAAAGCTAAATCAGGTGCACAGAGAAGGTAACAAGCACATTTGGTTCTTTTACTGAGCTACATTCTTCACCAATAACTTTATCAGTAATAAAGGTAATGTTTTGTTTGTGCATATGTTAGCTCTTTTGTTTACTATCTCAATTTGTCTTTTGAAAAAATTCACAAGGGAGAGAGAGGAGAGTTTTATCTATTGAACTTTCCTTAACAACTCCACCAGGGAGAGTAAACTTTACACAAGTATTCAAATAGGAAGAAAATGGATTTAAAATACAAGCCTATCGTTGTAGGCAGAATTTGAAGGTGGCCTCCAAGTTTCCAGTCCCCTGGGATTCCTGCACTACATAATCTCCATCCCTTGAGTATGGTTGGTACTAATAATATCCTGGGTTATCACTCCTGTGACTAGGTTACACATAAATTGACCCTGAGTTAATAAAAATGAAGCTTATCCTGGGAGGACCTAACTAGCAGGTGCACTCTCAAAAGAAGTATCAGAGAGATGCACAGCTGCTGGCCTGGTAGAAAGTAAATAGCCACATTGTGCATTGTCTGTGGAGGGGACCCATACCCAGAACCCAAAGGAAATCTCTGGGAGCTTAGAACAATGCCAGCCAACAGTGAGCGCAAAGACCCAGAAACCTCAATTCTACAACTGCAATTAACTGAAATCTGCCGACAGCCTGAAGGAGTTGGGAAGAGCACCCCAAGTGCTAGATGAGAACGCAGCTCTGGCTGATGCTTTGATATTAGCCTGTAAGACCCTGAACAGAGAGCCCAGCTACGACAGACCCAGACTTATGACCCGTGGAAAGTGCAATATAACAAAAGCATATGTTTTAATCTACTAAGTTTGTGGTAATTGGTTATGCAGCAATATAAAACTAACACAGTCATTGAACATTGACCATTCCATTCAAATAATTGTGTCTGAAAGAGCTTATAAACCAATTGTTTTGAATTAAAAAGCAATTTCTAGAGGAGGACATTAATAAGTATAGTTTGACTGGAATTTTATATATTTAATGAGGTTTCCTTTTAATGTTATTTGCCAGGATTCAAAAGGAGGCATCGGAAGGGAGGGAGGAAGGAGAGCAGAGGACAAATATGCCTGTGCCATATTTCTTGTCACAGTCTAGACCA
Source organism: Perodicticus potto (assembly GCA_963574655.1). NCBI lineage: Eukaryota > Metazoa > Chordata > Mammalia > Primates > Lorisidae > Perodicticus > Perodicticus potto. The sequence goes on along the minus strand of CAUYRH010048726.1, from coordinate 22,287 downwards.
GGGGCTGTAGACTGGCATGTGAGCACATCAGCAGCCAATCAGCAAATACGAGAATATATAGGCCCACTCCTTGGGGGCAGGGCGCTGTGATGTGGACAGGATGATCTCTCTACTCATCACCTCAAACCATTAGTAAAAATACCAAGGACTTAGGCCAAACTTGGGAATGGAATTGTGTGCCAAATCTATTAAATGGCCGATAAGAATAAAGGAATAAAAGAGGAATAGAGAAATAAAAATGCAAAAACCTTATGACAAATAACACATGAAGGATATCAGCCAAGTTTACCTTTAGGAAATAAAGAAGAATCAAGTTACATTTAGAGCAGAGAAAGTTGTGTATCACTTCAAACATAAACATAATGGCTCAAGTATTGAATCATCAAGACCTTGGATCTGCAAGTGGAAAAGGGAACATAAAAAAAGTCAATATGGGGTTGCAAATGAAACAGAAAAGATAGATTCATTAATAAAAACATTGAGATAAGTAGTTATCCATGTGTAAAAGATAATATTAGGTTTCTATCTAAAAGCACATAATTTTTTAAAAAACCTAGATAAACTAAAAACCCAAATGAATACAACAAAAAAAAAATTGAAACTTTGAGAAAAATATTTGAGGATGGATGTGCTAATTACCCTGTTCTAAATACTATACATTATGTTTTGAAACATCACTATGTACCCCATGATTATGCATAATTATTATTTTTAATTAGAATAAGTAAATAAATATAAATATATTTTTAAATGCTTTTTTAGAGAAAGTATAGGAGATTTTTATAACCATGATAGGAGAAGATTTAGTAAATATGAATCAAATTCTACTAACCATAAAGAACAAAACACTGAAATTACTACCTTAAAAAATGGAAAAATCTTATGCGCAACATCATAAGGGAAATTGAAACACAAGCACTGCCTGAAAGAAGAAATTTTAAAACTGTATAACTACCAAGTCTTAATGATAAAAAATAGAAAATCTGAATGGAATAATAATGAGTAAAGAGATGAATCAGAAATCTAAAAACTTCCCCACAAAGAAAAGTCCAAGAACAGATGGTGTCACTGGTGAATTCTACCAAATGCTTAAACATGAATTAACACTAATGCTATTCAAATTCTTCCAAAACTTGATGAGGAGGAAACATTTCCAAACACATTTTGTATGGCCTACATTATCCTGATACCATAACCAGACTAACATTAAAAAAAATAAAGAAAAGAAAAGAAAACTATAGACCCATAACCTTGATGAATGCAGATGCAAAAATTCTCATCAAAAAACTAACAAATGGAATTCAACAGCACATTAAAACAATTATACGCCATGATCAAGTGGGATTTGTCCATGTAATGTAAGGATGATTCAACAAACACAAATCAATAAAGTGATACAGTACATTAACAGAATAAAGGATAAAAATCATATAATCATCTCAGTAGATGCAGAAAACAAATCTGGCAAAATTCAGTATCCTTTTGTGATAAAAACTCCCTACATATGAGGTATGGAAGAAATGTACCTTGACATAACAAAGGTTACCAAACGCACAGCTATTATCATATTCAACAGAGAAAAGTTGAAAGCTTTTCCTCTAAGATCATGAACAAGAAAAGGATTCCCACTCTCACCATTTCTATTCAACACATTACTGGAAGTCCTAGAGAGAAAAATTAAGTAAGATAAAAGACATTCAGATCAGTAATGAAGGTGTAAAATTGTCTCTGTTTATAGTTGATGTGATGTTACATACAGGTAATCTTGAAGACTTCACCAAAAAACAAAACAAAACAAAAATTAGAACTAATAGACCAAATTCAGTAAAGTTTCAGGATATAAAGTTAACATACCAATGTAGCAGCATTCTATGCCTTCACTACATACTACATAAAAAGGAAATTAAGAAAATATCTCACTTACAATAAAAACAAAAATAATAAAAAATAAATATAACCAAGGAGGTGAAAAATGTACACACTGAAAACTATAAACATTGATAAAATAAATTGAAGAAGACACAAATAAATGTAAAGATATCCCATGTTCATGGATTGGAAGAGTTAATATTGTCAAAGCATCCACACCAAACCTAAGTGATCTACAGATTCAGTGCAATTCCTACCAAAATTCCAAAGGCACTTGTGATGGTTAATTTCATATGTCAGCTTGACAAGGCTGGTAAACATTGTTTCTTGGTACATCTGTGAGGGTGTTTCCAAAAGACACACTGAAAAAAGAAAATAACTTTCACTAATGCAAGAATGCATTATTATACATTAAGGCTATGAATAGAATAACAATATAGAAGCAGGAAGATTTTTCCTTCCTTGTTTGAGCTGGAACATCTATCTTTTCCTTCTTGGATATTGGCATTTTTGTTCTTGAGTCTTCAGGTTCCACGCTGAATTAAATTACTGGTTTTCCTGATTCTCCAACTTGTAGACATATCAAGGAACTTTTTGGTCTCCATACTCATATGAGCAAATTCTCATAGTATACATATGAGATATATGAATTATTTGTTCTATTTCCCTAGAAAATACTGGTGACTAATACAGAATTGTACTAGTCCTATATGTAATATTTGTTCTATTTCCCTAGAAAATACCGGTGACTAATACAGAATTGCACAGGAGAAAAAAAAATCCTAAAATTCATATGGCATTACCAAAGACCCTGACTAGCTAACCTAACCTTGAGAAAGAAGAAGAAAGCTAGAGACACCACACTTTCCGATTTCATATTATATTGTATATTTCATATTATATTGTGAACATATATGGTATGTACAACATAATACGGTATCAGTATGAAAACAGATGCACAGACCAATGAAACATGACAACGATCCCAGAAATAAACCTATGCATATGTGTTCAATTAATCTTCAACAAGGTTGTCAGGAACGTATCTCTTCAATAAATGGTGCTGGGCAAACTGGACATCCATATGCAAAAGAAAGAAACTAGACTCTTTCTCTGTCTCACCTTATACAAAAAAATCAAATAAAATGGATTAAAGACTTAAATCTAACACTTGAAACTATGAAAATACTAAAAGAAAACATTGAGAAAAGGCTTAAGGACATTGGTCTGGGCAAGGACTTCTTGAGTAATACCCCAAGGCATAGGCAGCTAAAGCAAAATTTGAAAAATGGGATCACATGAAGCTAAAAAGTTTTTGCACAGCAAAGGAATAAACAAGGTGAAGAGATAACCCACAGAATGGGAGAAAATATTTGCAAACCACCTGTCTAACAGAATTAACTAATAGGATTAATAACTGGAGTATATAAGGAGCTCCAATAACTCAATAGAAAAAAGTTAAATAATATGATTAAAAATGGGCAAAGGATCTGAAATGACAATTTTCAAAAGAGGACAAATGGCCAAACAGGTGTATGAAAAAAACGCTCCACATCATTAGTCATCAGAGACATGTAAATCAAATCTATAATGAGATATCTCATCCAGTTAAAATGGTTTTAATAAAAAAAAAAAAAGGCAATAGCAAATGCTGGTGAGAATGTGGAGAGAGAACTCTCACACACTGTTGGTGGGAATGTAAATTAATTCAACCCCTTTGGGGAACAATATGGAGGTTCTGCAAAAAAACTAAACTTAGAACTACAATCTAACACAGCAATCTCATTGCTGTCTACATATCCCAAGGAGGGGAATTCAGTATATCAAAAAGATATCTGCACTCCAATGTTTATTACAGTTCTATTCACAATACATAAGATTTGGAGTCAATCTAAATATCTGTCCATGGATGAATGGCTAAAGAAATTATGGTATATATACACATTGAAATATTATATGGTCACAAAAAGGAATGAAATCTTGCCATTTGTGACAATATGGTTGAAACTGGAGAACACTATGTTAAAGGAAATAAGCCAAGCACAGAAAGACAAATCTTGCATGTTCTCACTCATATGTGGTATCTAAATGTTAAAACAATTGATTTCATGGAGATGGAGAGTAGAATGGTGGTTACCAGAGAATGGAAAGGGTGGGAAAGGAGAGATAAAGTGGGGATAGTTAATGAGTACAAAAATATAGGCAGATAGTTAGATAGAATGAACAATATTTGATAGCACAAAAAAGTGTAATCAAGAATAAGTTAGAGTATACATTAAAATAACTAAAAGAGTGAAACTGGAATGTTCCTAACACAAAGAAATGATGAACACCTGAGGTGATGGATACCTCAATTATTCTGATTTGATTAATTCATATTCTATGACTACATCAAGACATCACAGGTACTATATATCCTACAAAGACCTTACAACTATTATGTACCCATAATAATTAATTCTTACTGTTTAGATCATTTCTGTTCCAAAGGTTTATTGTAAAAGTTTTTAAAATTATCAAAAAATAAAATAAAGAATCAGATACTGACTTGTAGAATTCAATACATGATAAAACCACCAGAGAAAGAGTGTTTTCATAACTCTTTTAAGCACTCTGTGGCAGAATAGCTTGGTCTCTATTTCCCACACATACTTTATTTTCACCTAATGCATAATTTCTAATCTTTCCCACTAACCCCATCCCCCACCTAATGACATTCTGGCAAATTTCTGAATCACACAGGTCATAGCAAAGGTCATAACATAATTGGGTAGCACAATGAAAGATAGGCGACCACTTCAAATACTTCCTCCACCACCAAGTTTACTTCTGAAACTTGGAAGAGCTAGCTTCTCGTAGCTTCTTGTGTCTGAGTGTACTTTGCTCTAGTGTCCATGCTGTATTTGAAAGGAAAATGTCCTTTGCCATCCATGTAGATGGGGTTGGGAAAATAGAAATAAGTTGCTGCTAATTGTCTTTCAGATTTCACCCTGTGTTAATTTAAAAACTCCATTCTCTGCACAAGATTCTCAAAACTATGTGACCATGGCAGAAGCTGAAAGCACATAGGAGCGGTCTTCCCAGCTCATTCAAATGTAACTTCGAATTATAATACCCACTAACAAATTAAAATTTCCAAAAAAGACATTAACTAGCAGAGACACCATGACAACAGGATCAACCTTGTACTGCTTTTGGCAAACTAGGATATCGGGCCTTCTATTCTGCTCCCCTCTGTAGCTCACCCCAGGTCTTGGCCCATTAGCACACACCAAGGACTCAGGTCTCAGTAGTAGGGAAGAAAGCTAAGCAAAAAGTACCATGAAAGTCATGAGGGGGAGAACTTCTCTTGGCTTTCTAAGGCGGCACATCCCGGCAGCTGTAGTTACCTTCTCTTTAAAAGACTAGCACTCTGCTTCTGCTTAGGTAAGAGATAAGACCTCAGTATCAAGGTTCTCCAGTTTATACTACATTCCCTGTAAAGTGTGTGAGTATAGAAGATGTTGGAAGGCAATTATTTTCCTAGAGTAAACTCTTAGTGCTATTTACACACAGATTGGAAAAGAATAAAAATATTCCTTTTTTATTGGTTTTCCTTTTAAATGAATGTCTCTTCAGAATGGATGGAAGAACCTCATGTTCTTCTCACCTTTCCCATCTCTGGGGGAATTATTTGTTCCCAGTGATCCAATGAAAGTTGCTCATCAGTATGAGGTAGGAAACACTGAAGACATATTCAACTTGCAGAGTATTTTCTGTATAAATCAATTTCATTAACTTAATAGCAGAAGGTACTGGCTTTCCTAGTGCCCAATGACCTGTTAAAAATTCCATGTGTCACCTCTTTGCTTCTTTTACAGTCAATAGATTTGATTACTCCAGGGCCAGAGCGTCACTCCAGGTGCATGAATATGTACCCTTGTGACATTTCCAGCCTCCTCCCTATGACCTTCCTACCACTCTCAAAAGTTTAAGGCTGAATAGTGCTATTCCTCAAAAAACAATATAATTGTCCCCTTTTCTCCTGTTCCCATCCAAAATCTTCTATTGTACCTTTTAGAGGAAGAGATAGTTTCTGTACTGAAAGTTCAGGGACAATAGGAAGGACATCCTTCCCTATTCACCATCCATATGCTTTTTGGGATAGTCTATTATCAGGAGGACCTAAACCTTTCATTCCACCATTAGAGATAAGCATAAATCCAATAAATCCTCCTGGACAGGAATCAATACCACAGCATAAAATGACAACATTGTCTTCATGGACAAGACATTCTGAGACCCCGTGAATACAAATGCTGAAGTGGATGAGCCCTACAGGTCATCTGGTCCCCAATTATTTTTACAATTGGGGAAACAGAGATTAGAGCAATGTAAAATTATCTGACATACACAGTTAATTCTGACCAAGACATGAACCCAGGTCTTCTGATTCCTCACCTGTTGCTCCAAGAGGAAGAAGATAAAGGCACATATAGAATGATATTGGGGTCTACTGGAGGACAAAAAAGGGTCATAGGAAGAGAAAATGCCAGGTAATAGAAAGTCCAGTGATGACAAAGAGAATGCATTTACATCTCAGTTGCCCCAGACTAATTAGAGAGCCAGGAGGAATTACAGAGTTGCAGGAACAACATCTCTGACCTCCCCCAACCCACCCAACACTCCCATATCAGCCTCACCAGGGAGCTTGCTTGTTACAAACGCACAGTCTCAGCCCTCAACCCCCAGGACCTATTGACCCAGAATCTGTATTTTAACATGATCGGTGATTCACATGCACACTACAGTAGGGAAAGCATCAGCTGGGGCACAGGGAGGTCCCCAGGAATCAAATCAGGCCTCCTGACCCCAAGCCCTTCTCCTGCCATCATCCTTCCAGAGCCCCTGCAGAAGTCGGCCTCAGGCTTGACACAACACCTTGTTACTTCCAGACCCCAATTCCCAGGATTTATTGCATAGCTCCAAAATCCTCAGAGAGGATTGATGTGTGGGGAGTGGGGGGCATCAAAATGTGCCTGATCATTTGCAATAGGATCTTTCAGGGATGCCTATGTCTTAGTTCTGTTTTGCATATTTTTGTTTTATGTTGTTTGGATTTGATTTGTGTTTACTTTGCTGTTGTGTCTGTCCATTTCAAGTATATGTATCTCACTGCAGAGCAGGCAAATCCAAGCTCTTCCTCAGACTCTTCCCTAAATGTCTCTCACCCCTCACGCTACCTTAGTAGTGAATACAGAGTTTTGCTTTATAGATTTTTCCCAAATAAGCATTTTTAAAAGGCAGTTGTCCTTACTAGACTGTGAGTAACTCAAAGGCAAAATTCAGTTTTATTTATCTTTACCATACTAACCTCCAAGGCCATAAATTTATTTATTTTTATTTATTTTTATTGTAGTTACATACATGTATTTTATTGTTCTTCATTGCATTACTGCCCCTAGCCCCCACCCCTCATTGGTAAGAAAGAATTGATTTACAGAAAAGAATACAGAAAACACTAAAGCTCCTGGTAGAGGGATAGAATTCAAGTGGGGAGAGAGAAGCTCTCTCTGTTCCTCGCCCAGTCTTCCCCCGTCTCTACTTTTAGGCCTTTAGCCTCAGGGTATATATAGGTGTATGGGTTCCTTGGCCAGGAAACGAATGAATACAGTCCCTTCTGCCGGGAGCAAGGTGAATGAGTGTATCAATGAATGGATACAGTCCACTCATGGAATTGAGGCCTAGGAAGTTCACAAGAAATTGACTTAGGCATAGGAAATGGGGGTTCCACATTTAGTCCTAAGTGTAAAGTGAAGGAGACACCAGGGCACAGGTGCCTCCTCAGCAGTTTTCCAGCCTTTTTGGCTATTGGAGCCTCTGGTGAGCATTGGAGGTCCCCTTCCTTGCCTGTCATCCAGCCCACTGGTTCTTCAGCTGGCTGCCGCAGCACCAACACCACCAAGGAGGAGGCGGCAGGTCCGCCAGCTCCGCTTTGTATCTATTCTAATCACATATATCTATATACTTTTTAGTTTATCCAAATTGAATCTTACCTTATTTTCCATTTATACTTTAATAGTATGGTACATGATAGTTGAAATGTAATGCAAATGACAATAAAAATTTATCTTTATAGAAATTTATTTTTATACTGTTATTTTTCAGTGCTTATTTTGGAATTCATATAAAAGATTAGTAGGAACCTTAGTTCAAATGAGAAGTCTTTTACTTAAAAGTTAGTCTGCCTCTCTGTTCTATTATTGTTAAATCCGTGTAGAAAAACTTAAAAAAAAAATCTATCTGTATAATAACCCATCTTTAGGTCAGCTATGTCAGAAGAAATTTATAGAGATCTATACAACGTCAAAAGTAATATTTAGAATTTTAGTGTATTAATAAACAAGTCCTGAACAGTTTTAGTGAATGTTCCATCCTCGGCCTTTTGTTTAGATGAACTTTACAAGCATCATTTTTAGATCCATTGCTGTACTTCATCTTTAAGAAAGTGAGTCAGTTGGATTTATACTGAATTAAGACTCTTAGAATTCACTGCTATCAGAATTGCTTTAATAATAATTAAGTAAATAAATAGATATTTTCTTAAATTAAGAAAGGAAAGCTGAAAATTCCCTTTATTTTATTCAGTATTTCTGTAGCTGAAGTGATGTGTTAAAATTTTACATAAGACATTGTGACATGAGAAGCTGACTTGAAATTTTATTCTGTGTGAAATTCATCTCATTTTTTTGTTTTGAAGTTTTTTCTTGATATGTAATACTTGTACATTTTTATGTCGCACATGTGATATTTTATTATATGTATAGAATGTGTAATAATCAAAACAGAGTATTTAGGGTATCCGTCACCTTGAGTGTTTATTATCTCTATGTGTTAGGACATTTTTAAGTTCTCTCTTATAGCTCTTTTGAAATACACAATACATTGTTGTTTTCTTTAGTCACCCTGCACTGCAGTAGAACTTGAGAATGTATTCCTCGTATCTAATGAATGTTTCTACCATTCACCCACCTCTCTTCATCTCCCTACCTCCCTCACGCCCTTCTGAGCCTCTCATTATTATTATTCTACCCTCCACCTTTTTTTTAGCCCCACGTCAGTGAGAAAATCTATCTTTCTATTCCTGGATTATTTCATTTAACTTAATTATCTTAGGTTTCACCCATTGTGGCTGCAAATGTCAGAATTTTGTATTTTTTCATGGCTAATAATGTTTCATTATGCATATTTACCATGTTTTCTTCATTCATTCATCCTCTCATGGACAGTTAGGTTGATTCCATACCTTTATTATTGTGAATAGTGCTGTACTAAGTTTGGGGGTATAGATATGCCCTTGATATGCTGATTTCCTTTTATTTTGGTAAATACTCAGTAGTGGGATTGTAACATAATATGGTAGTTGTAGTTTTAATTTTTTGAGAAATCTTTATATAGTTTTCCATAATGGTTGTACTAATTTATCCTCCTACCACCAGGGCGTAAGAGTTCCCTTTTCTTCACATTCTTGCCAGGATCTGTTATTTGTTGTGTTTTTGATAATAGCCATTCTAACTGGGGTAAGATGATATCTCATTGTGGATTTGATTTGCATTTCTCTGATGATTAGTGAAGAACATTTTTCATATACCTGTTGGCTATTTGCATGTCTTCTTTTGAGAAATATCTATTCTTTTGTTACTTTTTTTTTTAGAGACAGAGTCTCACTTTATCGCCCTCAGTAGAGTGCCATTGAGTCACAGCTCACAGCAACCTCCAATTCATAGGCTTAGGTGATTCTCCTGCCTCAGCCTCCTGAGTAGCTGGGACTATAGGCGCTCGCCACAACGCCCAGCTATTTTTTTGAAGCAGTTCCACCGGGGCTGGGTTTGAACCCGCCACACTCGGTATATGGGGTCGGCACCCTACTCGCTGAGCCACAGGCACCGCCCCTTTTGTTACTTTTTATTAAGTAGCATCTTGACTGCCTGCATGAGTATGTGAACTTTCCAATATTCATTTCTACGTTATCTTATTTGTCTGACTTCATGATCATTTCACGTACATTGAACTTCATTCATTCACACATTCCTTGATACAAGAAATATATGCTAGACAATGTTCTAGACCATGTACTGAGCAAAACAAATAAAAGCATTTATCACCTCATGAGCCTACGTTCTTGCTGGGCGAGATAGGTAATAAAAAAAGATAAATGATATATATATGATGATAGTCGAATATATACATATATAGTTTGATATAAACAGGGTGTCTATAATATATGTGTATATTAAATATATTATCTATATTATATATAATGATAATGATAAGTTCAAAGGATAAATATTAAATAAGGAGTAGAGGCAAGAAATTTAGTTAGGGTGATAAAATAGATATTGAATATTGTGTAGGGTGGCCAAAATAGACCTCACTAAAGGTCACATTTTAATCACATTTGATTAAAGACTCAAAAAAAGTAAGGAAGTGATTATGCATATAGCTGTCTTAGGAGTTAATTCATGCAGCAAAACAGACCCTAAACACAGTATATGTAGTGTCTTTGCAGAACAAGAAGGAGATGAGTGTGACTGAGGTAGTGGTAAAAGATGAGGTAAGAGTCATGATGGGGGCAGATACAGGGTTTTATAGACCATGATAAGTATTTTTGTTTTTATCCTGAGGGAGATGAGAATTTGAGCAAAGAAATGGAATGCCCAGTTATAACAGGATCCCCTGATTGCTGTTCTGAGATTAGAATGAAGGAAGAAAAAAAGGATGAACACTATACTGTGTCAAAATGTTGTTATTATTATTACATCTACCACTTATATGACCTTTTACCTTTCTTCATGCCTTAATTTTGTATAAGAATGCCTTCTAGGAGAATTATTTACAGATAATCATTATTCCTTGATAAGATGTAATTATACTTAAATGTTCTTTGATAATATTTCTTTTCATATATTACTCATCTGATGACTTAATAATTGAGTGTATACCATTTACATACCCTGGGCAAATTGGTTTGCATATCAATACTTAGTCAAACCTCACATTTATTCCGTAAGGAGGTCCAAATAGAACCTCTGCTTCTCTGGTGAATAAGTGGAGACACCGAGAGCTCTTGCTCAGAGTCTGCACATCTAGAAATAAATATTTTGTGTCTGCAGTGTGAAATATTCTTAAGGATCAGTGCAGATGTATCATTGCAGCTCTGGCTACTATGTAAAAAGTTCTTTAAGCAATTTATTAACAGCCTCCCTGAATTGACTAACTGCGCTGAGTTGAATCATACTCTGTAAAGTAAACTAATCCATGTTTACTTGACGAAATCGAAAAATATTCACTTAAAGAGTTGCATATAAATTAAATTTTGGTAAATTGCATTTTAATATATAGTATGGGAAGGAGTTTGAGCTATTTTTTAGAAGTTTTAAATGGGAAGATAATCTAGTAATGCAAAAAATATTCAAGTTTAGTTTTGAAAGTAGGGTTTTGTTAAGGTGGAGTCCACCCACGTCTGTGTCTGTCCATATCATCTCTGTATGTGCAGTGAGCTCCTTTGAAGGTTCAGATGGAAGCTTTAATTACTGTGCATCGCAGTGTCGCTTGCATTTGTTGCCTTGTGGTCATCCATGTGATAACCGGCCCACAGGCTGATTTGAAATATGGAGACAGAGGAAAGGGGTCTTGGCAGGGTTTGGGGGACCTCCTTACCTCCTGATATGAAATGAAAAAGGGCTAAGATTTGAGCATGTTGATATTTGCAGTTTTGTTGCTGGTGTATTTCTTTCCTTTATCAAAAGTGTGAATGAGCATTTTGGTAATGAGTAATGCACAAAAACTCCAGTATAGAAAAACAACTAATACTATAGTAATATGTAGGACATAAATGATCAGAGGCATTAAAATATTTACTTTAGTATTGAATACACATTCTTAAACTTTTGACATTATTTTTGATATTGAGAATTTTATAAAAAGGAACATAAACGTAGATACATATAAACATACTCCTTCTTCCTCAACTTATACATAGCCCATGTTTGGTTCCCGTGGTTATCATTTTAGCAAAGTGAATTTCAGGTCTGTTTGTTAATTTTGTTCTTTTTAAAACAATTTTAATTGGATATAATAATTTGAAAATGAATTTCTCTGTCAAAAAGTAGATTTTTAAAACATGTTAGAGTTTTAGTTCTCTATTTTATTTTTCGCCATCTTTAACCATATTTGAGTAGTGGGAAAAATATTCACATTGTTGTACAGTGATAGTTTTTCTTAAATGGGATGTAATTTATGGACAGATGTCATCTTCCTGAAGCCATGACTTCACATTGATTCTACCTTATTTTTCTCTCTCCAGAATCTGTATCGATTCGAGGGCACTGGCTTTTCAAACATCCCTCAACTTATAGAGCATCACTACACAACAAAACAGGTCATCACTAAGAAATCGGGTGTGGTTCTGCTGAATCCTGTTCCTAAGGTAAGTGCATATATTCTTTCTTCATTTTGTTTATTTTAAAAGAATACTTGGTAAGTTAACATTTTCTTTGGTAAATAAAATTCTTAAATTATTTGCTAGTAGTTTAGAAACAAAAGGTTTTGTGATTACGTCTAGCACTAATATAATTGAAGCATTGAATTTCCTTCTTGGGAAATTTTATTAAAATGGGCTGCCTTTTTTATTCAGTATATTCTAGGATACACGTGGCTTAGGTTTTTTATTTTTTTCATTCTCAGTTTTTTTTTCTTTTTTTTTAAAGATTTGTGGCTTTTCTTTACTTTGGTAGGTTTATACTTTGAAAGGTTCGGGTTATAAAGGATTGTAAGTTGTAGGGGTTATAATGCAAAGTGTCTAGTAATTAGGAATGTATTAGAATTAAACTTTGGATGTTTATGATGTATTGTAAGATATTAGAACTTTTCTAAGCTATGCTACTCTACAAAAGCAATAAATGATAACTTCCGTGTGTGAATCAGGTTGCTGGATGAGATATTACTTTAGTTCATTTTACCTCTAAGGTCTATCCCAGAACACATTACTTTCATGTACTTTAAGAGATCTGTAAGGAAGGAATGGTATGGGGAAAGTTTGTGTTTTTAAGCTAAAACCTTTGGGGCTTACCCCAAAGTGCAGCAGTGGTGTTGACGTAGCTTTTGAGTCCTTTCCATGTTTCAGTAATTGGCCTGGGATGGCAAGAGTCCTTCCTTTCCCTTGGGGCTAACGCGAACAGCCATGCAGAAATAGGAACGCCGTAATGCTTGATAGGTTAATCCTTGCTGATTTGATTTCTATGTATACAGGGAAGGCTTTTAATTTGAAGTAAGTGCCAGTTCCAAGAATGCTAGTGTGTAATCTGGATTTAGCTAATTGAAATTTTAAAAAACAATTATATTTCCCTTTGTTAGTCTAGAAAATGTCTATATTTGTACTAATTCTTCACTGACGAGCTAAGCTTTACTATTTCTCTGACAAGATTTTGACAGTTTGTTGCTAAACATTTTAATTTTCCTGCTAAGGAATTGGCCTTCTTGAACAATTTTTTAGAATTATGAAATTGGCTTATATGTTGTTAATATTTTTTCTATTCATTTTTTTACCGCCTTTATTACCAAAAACCATAAAAAATCTCCTTCGTAGGTTGTCACGTTTTTTTCTCTAGCAAAAAAAGAAAAAGCCTTGCCTTCATAAATGAGTGCTGTCGTTTTGCAGAATCCTAAGTAACCTATTCTCATTGCTTTATTTACTATTTACACAGCAACTACTTGCAAATTTATATTTCTAAATCAGATTTATCTTTCCCCAAACTCAAATTTTTCTACTTTTTAACTCAAACTGGGTTAATCACCTTTAACTGTAAAATTTGTTCTTCATTTTTTAGAAATAATACCATGAAGTACCTAGCTTCTCAAGCCACAAACCAAGGTGTCGTCTTTGACAACTGTTTTTTTTCATCATTGCCCTCCGTCCAGCATTTTAAGTATAAGAGTTTTGTATACTCAATTGTGTATGTGGAAGTATGAACTTCAAATTCCAGTATATGCTAGTATGAATAAAATTTAGCGTGAGAAGACACTTTTTACCTAGGATAGGTTAGGCAAGATATACAACTAAGATTTCAGAGATATGGCTTTTGTTTTGTTTTGGTTTGTTTTGGGTCAAGTTTTCCTTCTGTTGCTTGGACTACGGTTCAGTGGTGTCATCTGACCTCACTGTGACCTCAAATTCCTGGGTTCAAGTGACCCTCCTGTCTTAGATCCTGGACAGCTGGGACTACTGGTGTGCAGCCATGCCAGTCTAATTAGTTTTTGTAGAGATGTGGCTGTGCTAAGTTGCTCAAGCTGGTCTCGAATTCCTGTTACCTCAAGCTATCCTCTGGCTTTGTCTTCCCAAAATGCTAGGATTACAGATGTGAGATCTGCCTGGGTTTCAGAAATATCGATGCCCCATTTCTGTAGCCAGCCAGATATTTGCCTTGTATACAGATTTAGCTAAATCTAAATAGAGAGACTGAAGACAGGAAGGAAATAACAATGCAGATATAGACTTGAGTAATATTATCTACTTTCAAATAAAGCTATAGTCCTCACTATGTAAAATTTTCTATAAAGTGAACCTCAAATGGATGAGATTCTAATTTCTTCAACCCCCATCACTGTGGAGTTGATTATCTAATCACTTAATAATATTAGCTATGAAAATAAATGTATGCTGGAAGGTATAGAAAAGTAAAGGCCTATATGTGATGGTTTTGTGAGGTAGAAATTTAAAGTTTATCTGGCAGACGATTGACCTGATCTAAAGTATTGGTATTTAAGACATGCGGATCATTATCTCAGTTTGTTTTACGTATTGTTATACACTTGATTTAAATAATCCTGTTATTCTTTTTGAAAATTCACAAAGCAGAGGTTGTGAAAAATAACTTTCACATTGATATGAATCTTGTTATGGTGGTATTGTTACATATCTTCCTTTGAATTATTTGTACTCTTATAACTGAATCTATTTCTTGATTTGATTTGTGTGAAAAGTTAATGTCTTCAACTATACAGTGTGCTATAAAATATCTAATTTCCATCTTGCTAGACTTCATTTTTAGCCTACATAAAGAATTCCACTTTTGTCTCAATACAATTTCTATCAGCCATTTATTTCTCTTCCCATTTATTTTTGCTCTTACTCATGAAAATGCCATAAAACCTTCCTGGAGGACACAGGGGCCGAAGTAGTCCCTTTCTTATTTTCATATCCTTATGCATATATCCTCGGAAATGCAGGAAACTAGATAAACAATGTTAGAGAAATTATTTAACTTTCTAATGGTAGTAAAACTGATGGGTGTCTGAGCCAACCATCCTTTATCTTCTACTGGCTGAGTTTTCCTACACTGTCTCCCAAACACTGTATAAAGATATGGAAGGCAGAAGATATTATCAGACACTCATTATTATCATCTTCCTTATGTTAGTAAACACATTAGTCTGTTTTTTGCTTAATTCAGTTTCTGCTCAAATGTCACTACATCAGAGAGGCTTTCTCATACTACCATGTATAAAATAACACTTCATGCCTTTTTGCTCCCCTCTTCTTTCTCTTTCTTAATTTTTCCTTGTCATGTTTATGTTATGACATTATATAATAAGGTTTTTTTTTCTTAAAAAGATTTCTTTCTGAGATAGAGTCTAACTCTGTCACTATGGGTAAAGTGCAGTGGTTTCATCATAGCTTACTGCAGTCTCTAACTCCAGAGCTCAAGCAGTCCTCCAGCCTCAGTACAAGTAATTAGGAATACAAGTGTATACCAGACGCCCACCTAATTTTTTTTTTAGTTTTTGTAGATTCAGGATATTGCTGTTGCTCAGGCAGGTCTCAAACGATCCTCCTGCCTCAGCCTCTCAGAGTACTAGGATTACAGAATGAGCCACTGTGCCTGACTGTATGATATATTTTAAATCATTTGTCTTCCCAAGTGAAATGTAAGTTCGGTATAGCTGGAATTGTATTTAATACTTAGTGCAGCACTACCCTCAGGATCTTGAAGAGTGTTGGCCTGGAGTAGGTATTCAACACATATTTATTGAAGGATTATTATTACAGGTAATAATAGAGCCAGGTAATTGCTAAACCTTTTACATTCATTATCACATTTAATCCCTATATATTCCTATGAACAAAAATTGTTCTTGATCACATACATAATATAATATTATTATGGCTATTAACTCCATAAAATATTATGAATGGTAAGCTGATGCATGAAATGGTAAATGACGTGGCTGAGATAACATAACTGATAAAAGGCAGAGCTGGGATTTGAGCCCGTGTTTTTAACCACTCTTTTATTTTATTTGTCTAGATTGTAGAGTCTAGACTTTAGAAGCTGTAATAAACTGTTTATTTAAATGGATATGAATGTGGTTTAAGGAAAAGAAGACTCTTGATAAAATGTTAAATTGAAAAATATTTTGACGTATCCAAAATGATAAATTTCTATAAAAAGAAAATCATTAAACAGTAATATTGAGGAGGCAGAGATAGAATTTAAGATAAAATATGTTTTGATTAAATCTATGTAAGAAAGACATCTAGTTAAACATTTTAGTATAAAAGTTATTTGCTTTTTTAATGTTGATAGTTTAATTTCCATTTAGATTTGTCTTTCTAAATGGAAATCAAAGTAAAAAAAAATTAAGACTAAAAACAAATTACGCAGAAAGCCATTAATTTGAAGCTGACACCTGGCTTAAATCAAATTACTGTGGCTTTTTACTAGAGTTTGATATAAGTTGCCAAAATGTTAGAGGCAGATTGTTGAGAGAAGAGCAGATCTCTGTGTGGCCAAAACTAACTTGTGGGGAAACAGGTCTGTGGCAACACCATTTGTGATCATCAGACACTGCAACTAAGAGCAGTTCGTAGGAGAGCAGGAAGCTGCACCCTGCGTTGGGTGCTCTGTTCATATATTCAGTCTCAGATGACTTAAGTACTATTTATTTTACCTTATGCTTAATTAATACAGGATAATATTAATATTCAGATACTGGTTTAAATATTACTGTTGAACGCTCTTTTAGATCAGTGAATTAGGTCTATTGAGATTGGAAAAGCATGAAAACTAAAAAGTGTTCTCCTTAGGAAACTCATCAGGAATATGTAAATCTTCATCTGGGCTTTGGATTTGGGCCAAGAAGATCCAATTGTAAATCCCAGATTTCACCACCATAGCCATACCACGTTAGGCAACCCAACCTCCAAACCTCATCGATGGCTTACAATAACAACACCTGTGAAGATTAAGTCAGAAAATCTCTATAGCTGTATGTTGCAAACTGAAATACTATACTGTATACTTTTTTATTTAAAAACTTTTTTCACAGGACAGATAAATCAGAACATTAGGCAAATTTGGAACATTTGAAATTGTGAAGGAAAAAAAATATCTATTGAGTGGTTAGTCTGTTGAATACACTCGACCTGTATTATTTCATAATTTTTTTCAGCAACTGTGCATTGAGTGTAAATGTTTTATCTCTATTATTAGGTGAAGAAATGATAATTTATCCGAAATCATATTGCTTGTAAATTTCAGAGTTGTTATCTGAAACTGATTCTGTTCCATTCATCTTTTTACTACAACTCCAGCTAGCATAAATTATAATCCATACTTTCTCAATAATGTCAATAGGTTAACAATAACTTTTTTCTATATTCTAGTATTCTAATACTGAGATGTAATAGTGAACTTGACAATTATGGTCCTGTCTCTCATGAAAGTCTAGCCAAGATGTGGCATATTGTCCTGAAGGAAATACAGGGTGACATGTGAATATTTAGCCTCCATTTAAGATAGTCGGGGTCAAATTGAGCCTAGACTTTAGGCAGCTTGCTCAACTTAATATAAGGGCATCCTACCACAGTACATTTAACACCTATATTGATTTTCAGGTTTTTAAAAATTTCATCTTCTACCAGCAGACATTTTACGGAAAAGCAGTGTTAATCTCAAAAAATTAATACACATTAGCGAACGCTAATGTTCTATTAGTAGTAATCCCTCAAGGATATTACACCTATAAGCCTACCTCAGACTTCCATAAATAATCCTGATATTTTTAGTCTGAGAAAGGAGACAGGTTTTCAGTAACAAGTCTGTACACTTCTTGCCTATCCTATTAATATTTGAAGGAAGATGGCAATAGGTATATGAGGCCTATAAAAGAATAAGTCATTAGAATTGTTCATGCTGGTAGAAAGGCAGGGTTTCAATGCTGGTAGAAAGGCAGGGTTTCATATTTACAGCATAAACATTGCCTGATATGTATCATTTCATCATTTTAAAATATATACTATAGCTTACATGTGAATGGACTTTGGAAAGCCTCTAGAAATGTACAACAAAATGTCTAAGATTTCTGATATGAACTTGATTGCATAAATAGTATCTCCTCTGCTTTCTATTGGAGACCATAGAACAGCAAAAAAGAGAACAAAATTTATAAATACATAAACTGCATTTTTTATGAAACTAAGAGGAATATATATAAAATATACTTAGCTGTATAGTACAAAGTTAAGAGAACATGTGATCAAGAACCACACTCCAGCAAAAATACTTGCTCAAAGTAAGGAATTTGCCTTGAAGTTCTATGGCCATATTTTTGGCTTACAAGAGTGGATATGGGAAAAGAACGAAGAGAATAAAAACTTATATAATATTTTAAGTGATAACAACCAAAGTTTCACTTTGAGGAAAATTCAGAGCCACAAATTTAGTTAAGAATCTAACTCAATAAATTAGGAAAAAATAACATCTGTAATTAAATCAAAAGACAGCAAAAGAAAGGAAAGAGTAAAGATAAAAGTATAAAAGAATGAATTAGAGAAAAGAAAAAATGTAGATAGTAGCTACTTTAAAAAAAAAAAAATATTTAAAACACTAATGTAAAGCAAGAAAAACTCACACCCCAAAAGGATGAATGTCTTCAATATGTAATGAGCTACTAGAAATTGATAAAATAAAGACAAACAAATAGAAAAATTGGCAATGGTAGTTTAAAAAATAGACATAGGAATGACTTTTAAAGATATTAAATGTGATGTACTCCATACTCAATAGTAAAATAAAGAGAAATCACAACTATGTTGACATTTTTTTAGCCTATCAGAATAGCATAAATTTAAATTTAGTAATTTACTTTTTTGACAACATTAATAAAAAATTCCCTTTGATTCTTTGCTGTTGAGAGAATAAATATCAATAACAAGAGAAAAAACTGTGTAGGAGACAATTTTGGCAAAATATGTCAAAATTGTAAAATGAATATGCCTTTGATTCAGCAATAACATTGCATAGTTTTTCATTTAGTAATATTGTGCATAGTGTCAATGTAAGCTTAGTCACTACAGAATTATTATAATATTGCTAGACTAGAAACAATTGACAGTGTCACCAGTTAAACAAATTATGGCACGCCATCCAGTGGAGTCTTGTGAGTCCAGGCACTTCCATGTACTGACTGAAAAAGAGCACAAGATAGGTTAGAAAAAGGAAATGAGCTGCAGGAGTTTAGTTTATGTTACCTTATCTATAAAAAGTATGGACATAGGAGATTATATGTCTGAATTTCCTTTTATATGATAAAGAAACTTAAAAAAATATACAAGAAACTAAGAGGTCACATGTTTGGGAAGGGTGTTGAAATTGGTAGCAGAGTTTTAAGGGAAACTTTTTCCTTGTTACAGTTTACATAAAAAAAATTTTTTAATACTGTGAATGTATTGCTCATTCAAAAATTAAATTGAAGAACACTTAGTGGGCTCGGTGCCTGTGGCTAAACAGGCTAAGGCGCCAGCCACGTACACCAGAGCTGGCAGGTTCGAATCCAGCCTGGGCCTGCCAAACAATGACGGCTGCAACCAAAAAATGGCCGGGCGTTGTAGTGCGCGCCTGTAGTCCCAGCTGCTTGGGAGGCAGAGGCGGGAGACTCGCTTGAGCCCAGGAATTGGAGGTTGCTGTGAGCTGTGATGCCACGGCACCCTATCCAGGGTGACAGCTTGAGGCTCTGTCTCAAAACAAAAACAAAAACAAAAACGTTTAATGGCATCCAACTCATTAAATTAGGAAACATCAAGTTCATAATTAAAATCAAAAGATAGCAAAAGAATGGCACCTACCTTCAAGCAATTATTTTTTAGAGAGACACTTTATTGAAAAAGTTTTGATAAAAGGACAAAATATTCATGTTATATATTGTTAAAGTGAAAAAGTAATTTATAAAACAGTATTGTGGTATTATTTTATTTTCATAAAATGAAATGTAGTATAATATGCACACATACATCAAAAAATTGAAAGACTGTACTCCAGA
The DNA here is from genome assembly GCA_963574655.1 of Perodicticus potto. Lineage (NCBI taxonomy): Eukaryota > Metazoa > Chordata > Mammalia > Primates > Lorisidae > Perodicticus > Perodicticus potto. The sequence goes on along the minus strand of CAUYRH010048726.1, from coordinate 2,061 downwards.
ATATTAATCATAATTATCTTGGGTTATAGGAGTTATGGATGATTTGGGGAGAATTTAGTTTACAAGTTTTTCTAATTGAATATTACTATCTTTAAAATATGATTTTTTTTCTAAAATGCTAATATATGATAACATTTAGTAGAACACTGTAGCATTTTTTTCCCCACAATGTATAGGAAGAAAATATATTTTATATTGAGACCCAGCACACAAAAAGTTGGAAGTGTTGACCTATGGGTGTGTGTAAATGTGTTTTACAAAACATTTTGTGCTTTCCTTCATGTGATGCATTCTATTATATTTTCAAAAGTATCTCTAGCTAGTTGATTTTTTGAACCTCCATTTGAGAAGTACTTACATGTAGGACTTAAAAAATCAATAAAGACTGATTTTTACAATAGCAAATTGTGTTATGGGAATTCAGAAGGGAAACACATGGTCTGGGAGTGGTTCATAGAGGAAGATGGACCTTGAAGTAGGTCTAGAGGACAGGCACAGGGTAGGGAAAACATTGGAGAAAGAGGATAACCTAAACATTTTAAATTCCAAGACCTGTTTTAGGGACCACAAGGTTTGTCCCTAAAGGCTAGAAAGGTGAATAAATTGAGGTTAGGTTACAGTCAGATTTTTGAGAGGCTTTTATACCAGGATTAGGATGGAAAAGTCATTCTACTGAAGGTTTATAAGGCAAGGATGAATATGAACTGGACACGTTCTAAGTGTGGTGGTGATACCACATACCTTCCTAAAATATTGAATATGCAACCGTTTAATTGCATGAAAACATTAAGCAATGTATTGGCACACTTAAAAAACAGAAAAACAATGGTTTTATGTTATTTTTCTGTTTCTTATACAACTTGTGTACCTGTAACCAAATTATATTACATAATGTTAAGATAGAAATAGAGACAAAGAATGTGTGTCAGTAATGGGAAAAAATTTCATGGTAGACATTTAAGAATAGTAAATAAAGTATGAAATACAGACCCTTAAAGGTATATCTATGTAATTTCTGTGTTGAGCTTAAAATCTAGCTATAAGCTTCCTAGAAGCAGTTACTGAAAATCACTTAACCAATTTTATGATCAGAAAGGAGGAGTGATTTTAATTTGCTCAAAGCAAAATTTTACTGCCAATAAGTTTTAAGGGAAATTTCTCTCTTGGGATTTTAGATAACAGTATCCTCAACAACATTTCTGCCAAAATATTTCATAGGTTTTTGCTTTAACCATACTTTAAAAATAGCAAGGGCATAATATTAAAATACAGCTTAATAAAGAGTATTCTATATCAGCACCTTTCCCCTATTTTCAATTTTTGTGGAATAGAATAGTAACATGCTAGGACTCCAGACTTATGAGAAAAATATTAATAAAATTAAAAAGTTCAAACAAGTATCAGAATACCAAAGAATTATATAGATGGCATTTCTATATATCTTGTCTTCATTACACGCCTGAGCAATTGTAATGTTTCACTGCATTGGCAGAGGCGTCACAGGCTGAGAGGAAACCAAACGTAAGATAGAATGGATTACCGCTGAAGTATTTTTTTAATTCATATTTTGCCCTGGTGGAGACCATTACAATGTTTCCAATAATTTATTGTATTTTAATGAATTAATATTCATATTGGAACTTAGATATTGAGAATGTAAGGGTGTTCTACAAACGCCCCAGTTCAGTGGACTGAGGTAGTTAAGAGATCAAAACATGACGTCTTTACCAGGGAAAGAACAGAGGAATTCTGATGCAGAATGTTCTTAATGTTGATAGTTCAAGCAGGAGTGGGCAGTAGAATGAAGGGGCAGAGAAGTGGTCAGGAGCAGGAGGGGGAGTGGGTATGAAGTAGAAGTGTGGCAGGGAGGGAGACACTGTTCTGCCATCTGGAGTGGTTTCCTCCGCTGAGTGCTTCCTATCCCTCAGGGCTCCTCGGCCGCGTGCTCCCTATCCCTCAGGGCTCCTCGGCCGCGTGCTCCCTATCCCTCAGGGCTCCTCGGCCGCGGGCTACCTATCCCTCAGGGCTCCTCGGCCGCGTGCTCCCTATCCCTCAGGGCTC
>CAUYRH010048725.1:0-20605 GCA_963574655.1 Perodicticus potto | reverse complement strand
GGGACTACAGGCGCCCGCCACAACGCCCGGCCATTTTTTGGTTGCAGCCGTCATTGTTGTTTGGCGGGCCCGGGCTGGATTCGAACCTGCCAGCTCAGGTGTACGTGGCTGGCGCCTTAGCCCGTTGAGCCACAGGCGCCGAGCCCAATCTGAAAGATTTTCATCAAACTGGTTATCCATCTTTTTTAATGGCTGAATAATATTCCATGGTCTATGTATCCCAGTTTGTTGATCCATTCATGGGTTGATGGGCATTTACGTTGCTTCCGCGACTTGGCAATTACGAATTGAGCCGCAATAACCATTCTAAGCTTACAACATCATTTGATTCATGTCCGTCCTCCAAAGGAAAGAACTGGGAATCCTGTGTTTGCCTGTGCACGTGTGTACGCATGTTACGTGTCTGCACGTGTCCGTGTGCCTGTGCACGTGTGCGCGCATGTGTGAGGGTGTCGAGGGTGTGCGTGTGTTTCCTGGCCATTCCTTCTGTTTTGCCAGCACGGGGCTCAGCACGTACTAAACACTCAGTAACCGTCGAATCGTGTGTAGGGCTGTGTATTTATTTAGTAATTTATTTATTTTTTTAGGTAAGTGGGAATGGACAGTTTTGAGGTTACAGGGAAGGGAATCCCAGGTTCTGAAGGGAGTGTCTGAAAGCAACAACTAAAACTATCACTATCCAGTGAAATATAGGAAGAGTAGGGTGTGGACCAGGAGAAAGTAGGTGGCTACCAGCAGTGGCCCTCGCGTCTGGAAGCGATGAAGGGAACCCAGGGTCCGCTTCTGTCCAGTCCCACTCTGGATCCTTTCACGACTGCTCCTTGAAATGTCTATGATCACCAACTGCTCCCGAGGGCTGCAGGAACCAAGTAGAGGAGTCTGGGCAGAGTCCCGTCTGCTGTGCTCCAGCATGAAACTGAACTGGTGGCCTCTCCTGTTTTCTGCCCCATTTTTTGCTGAGTTGCTTCTTTTTTTTTTTTTTTTTTTAGTACGGAGCTTCCGCGATTAATGGAGAAGCTGCCATTCTACCAGTAATCTATTTATGTAAAGTAAATTTATTTCAGGTTAATGTGAGGGTACAAACTACCATGTCAAAATATTTGATTTTGTTAGGTAGAGTCCCTCTTGTGGTCATGTCCCACACACAAAAGGATGTGCCAACCGCCCCACCCCGTGCCCATTCAGTGAGAGCCCCTCCAAGACCCTCCCTCTCTCCCACCCTCATTACCCTTCCCCTTGACTTAAATCGAAATGCGTTTTTCTCCTAGGTGGGCGTGCAGCCAATAGTCCACTGGTTTCATGTTAGTATTGAATAGGGCTGAGTATCTATTTCTTTGAAATCCTTTTGGTAGTAGTGACTTCTTATATCAAACAGAGAAACCGAGGCCCAGAGGCTTGTATCCACTGAGGTCCCACAACTGGAAATGCACAGAGCTGGGCTGCGAACCGAGGCCTCTTAATCAGCCTAGTGACCTCTGCGCTACTCCGGGCTGCCAGCTCCCCACGAGGTTTGGCAGGTTCAACAGAAGCTAAAAGTTCAAAGAAAATTTACCGCAAAGCCTGGTGTTTACCAGGCGATGACTTCACCTCCGCGACAGTGAAAGGCTTTGCAGAAAAGAGCTGAAAAGAAAATACCTTTGCAGTGAATGAGCCGGGCCGGCCTGGCTCTGGCTGACTCACCAAGAAGTTTTCACTTTATAAGGACTTCACTGGGGCTTCCCTAGGCGTGCCTCGTGCCCTGTGTCCGGGTCGGGGAGAGGGTGAGTGGGTGAGCACAGGCTGTCAGGCTTCCAGCCCAGCAGGAAGCTCTACCATCCCTGTGTCCAGGAGCCCTCCCTCCACTCCTGGCCTTGAGTGTGTTTCCTCCACTGAACAGCGCCTATCTTTCCAGGGTCCCCAGCCTATGCATATGCATGAACCAGCATCGGCAGCACCCACCCAAATGTCAGCAGGTCTGGCTGCCCACTGCTCTTCTGGACGTCTGCACAGCCCCAGCTGCAGGCCCCACCAGCTGCTGCCTTTTTATCCTTTCTTTGGGCCACTTTCTCCCCTTCTGCATCGTTTGAAGTCATTGAGGGGGCCTGGCCGCAGTGGCCACGGTCCTCTGTTGGAAAGTGGAGGTTCACACCAAGAGGCTGTTTCCCAAAGCTCCTGCGCCTCCCTGGCTCCATGGAACTGTGTTCTCTGCATATTCGGGGCAGAGGTTCCTTTGTGGGTAGCACTGCCCGCCCCCTGCCCAGGTCTCCCAGGAGCCACCTCCTCCCAGGACACACGCACGGGCACTCAGTGCCCCATCCCATTTTCCCTCCTCTTCTTCCATGTAACCAACTCCGTGCGAGCAGCTTGTGCAAATCCCTGCCCTGTACCGCCTGAACTGGCTGCACAGCCTACCGGACGGTCCTGGGCTGTGTCTCATTCCCGACAATGAGGCTGTGGACACTTCAGCCACTTCCACACACCCTGATGCTGCTTGCAAACACCCCAGAGGTCAGATTATTACTCACCCCTTTCAGAGATGGAGAAGCTGAGTCTCAGAGAGGCAAAGGAATCTGCTCGGGTCTCACAGCCGGACTTGTCCCGGGAGCAGGCCTCCCTGTTCCCACTCTTCCACTGCTGCAGATGGTTACCTGTAGGGTCAGGGGTTGGGAGATGGCCTTGGAATGAGAATCTTAGGAATGCAGGAAGGGGCCTTGAGGTGATCTGAGGAATTCTTACCACCTGCGGGAGTGAGTGATGGGAATAGCTGAGGGGTGACGTCACACAGTGGTAGCCCATTGCCACCATCCGCAGGCGTCAGTGCTCTCTGGAACGGATAATGATTAAGCTGAGAAAAAGTTAAGGGTTAGGAAGAAAACGGGGATTGTGCCCAAGGCCACCAGCTCTCTCAAAGGGAAGAGAGGACAAGCCCGAGCTCGGCAGTGCCCCAGTAATCCCCTGAGCAGTAACCCAGAAGTCCCTGGAGCCTTTCGACAGCAGTGGCACTGGCTGTCATTAGCTGGCATTCTGTCCACGGTGGGCAGTGGAGCCCCTGCCCTGTGGGACATGCCTCCTCCATCCAACCTGGCTTTGGGGTGAAGAGGAGGAGCGTGCTAGGGTCCCAGGGAAACTGGTTTTGTCAGAGTCTCAGACTTTAAACCCTTGTCCACTGGCCAGCAGGAAACCAGAGACTGGGCTGAGATAACAGGGTTATCTCAGGCTCCTCCTGGGAGACAGAGAAAAGAAGAACAGACCCCACTTGTCCTCCCCTGGCAGGACACCCAGTAGCATTCTAGCTCCCAGACGCTTGGCTGCAAAAGACCCACGGACCTGACTTCAGAGCTGCCCTCTGTGGCCTCCCTCCTCCAGCCTGCTCCCCTCCCCCACCCCTACGTGCTTGTTTATCTGTTTATTTCCTCGGCTCTAGTTGGTTTACACAGCTTGGTGTGGTGGAAAAGGACACAGGAATCACATCAGATCTGGGCTTGGACCTCTGTTTACCTGGGACTAAGGGGATTTCTCAGATACGGGACCTTCAGTTTTAAAACTGGGACAAGGGCCAAGAAAATTTGGATCAGTTGGTCAGTGTATTTACCTCTCTGAGCCTCAATTTGCTCATCTCTAAAATGAGGTTAGTTATCATCTGTCGCAGGATTAAAAGGGATAACACAAGGAAACATCTAGCGCATGGTGAGTCTTCAGTGACGGTTTCGGTTATTTATTTCTCTGCCTGGAGGAAATTGCAGGGCTCAACCTTGAATTTCTCACTTCCCTATTCCCAGAACCTTCTCAAATCAACACAGAAGCAGATTTGGGGTATCACCTGCATTTGAGATATCATTAAACCCATCTGTTGTGCTTTGCCCCAAAAGCCCTCTTTTTTTTTTTTTTTTTAAGACAGAGCCTCAAGCTGTCACCCTGGAGAGTGCTATGGCATCACAGCTCATAGCAACCTCCAATTCCTGGGCTCAAGGGAGTCTCCTGCCTCCGCCTCCCAAGTCGCTGGGACCATAGGCATCTGCCACAACGCCCGGCCATTTTTTGGTTGGATTCGAACCCACCAGCTTAGGTGTACAGTGGCTGGCGCCTGAGCAGCTTGAGCCACAGGCGCCGAGCCCCAAACGCCTTTTGATTGACAAGGCTCAAGTAATGAACAGAGGCAGATCAGTAAAGGGAGAAAGATTGAAAACCAGGAGGCTGAGCCTACTCGCCAATCTGCCACTAACTTGCTGTGTGACCTTAGGGAAGTTGCTTTGCCTTTCTGGGCCTCAGTTGTCCCATCTACAAAATGGAGGGTTGGCTGAGTGATCTCTAAGTATATCTTCCAGCTCCACCAGGCGAGGAGCCTACAGTACTGATGCTCACTACGCTGTGAGCTATGATGGAGGAATTATTGAGGATAAGAAGGTTGGGTTGGTGCTAAGGAGGAGGAGCCAAACAGCTGCTGGCACCTTCACAAGCAGCAACTATAATTTGAAAAATGGGCTCGGCACTGTAGCTCAGTGAGTAGCGTACCTGCTGCATACACCAAGCCTGGCGGGTTCAGGCCTGTCCTAGGTCTGTTAAACAACAATGACAACTGCAACCACAAAAATAGCCAGGCATTGTGGCAGGTGCCTGTAGTCCCAGCTACTTGGGAGGCTGAGGCAAGAGAATCGCTTAAGCCCAAGAGTTTGAGGTTGCTGTGAGCTGTGACAACACGGTGCCCTACCGAGGGCAACATAGTGAGACTCTGTCTCAAAAAAAAAAATTGAAAAATGGCATTAGATGGAAAAGGATGAGGTTGTCTTAAAGGCAGAGCAGTTGACTTATGTCTGCAAAGCAGCCCGGGATTGGTCTCATGATGCAAGGCCACTGGGCCTTCATTTACTCACTCCTTTGCTCATTCATTTGTTCCTTCATTCCTCTCTTTATTTGTGCGTTCATTCACTATTTCGTTCATTCTTTTGCTGAGAGGCATCCTAGCACAGTGATCAATAGTTCTGAAACCAACGAGCCTGGATTCAAATCCCAACTCCGCCTCTTGGATTTTTCCTCATGTGTAAAGCGGAGACAACAAAAGTACTTGCCCCTGATGTATGTAAAGGACGCACAGCAGCGTCTGGCATTTATAAAGTGCTATATACCCGTTTGCTATTACTGTTTGTTTATTCTTCCACCATTTGCTAAAGGACAGCTCTGTGGCAGACACTGGGCTGGGTAGCCAGCAGGGATTCAGACCTGAAGAGCAATGCCTGACTTCAAGCATTGCACAGAGGGCTGACCAGGCGACTGCAAAGCCATGTGGTCAGTGTTGTGGTGCAGGTAAGCATGGGGCACTGTGAAAATGCAGAAGAGGGAGGCCTTGTGGGGGATGGGGACAGGCTTGAGACAGGGAGTGTGTCCAGAAGAGCTCTGTGGCAGAGGTGGCACTTGATCTGGGTCTCGTTAGCTGGGGGGTGAATAAGGTGGGGTGGTGAGAGCCACAGGCAGCTGGGGCAGTACTTGGAGGGGAGAATGTGAATGTTCAAGGAACAGACATGCTTTGGGGGCTGGGAGTGGGTAGATGAAACTGTCAGGAGAAAGCCAAGCCTCGCCTCTGCTGGACACTCTGTGCTGCTAAAGAGTTAATATTTTACCAGCTGGGCCAGTATTTCTAACTTTTAGGATTGTGTTGGAAATTATCAAACCTCCATCATATGGAGATTTATTTGTAACTAAATTATATACATGCACTACCATCGAAACATATTGTGTACACGAAAAGGCATGCACAAATAGAAAAAATTATAAAACATGACATAAAGAATGCACAGAAATAGAAATTCTGGTACTTTTCCCCCCTTTGAAACAATGGCTTGTCTTATGCTTCCCCTGGATTGCACCCCTATCCCCCCACTTTGGAGCTCACAGTTTTATACCATTGGATGAATCAAGGGATGATAAGTGGAAGAGAGTGGAATTTTTTTTTAAGTGCCTTTAAAAGACACTTAAACATTCACACACACTGGTATCCCTGTAGTCATTAAAATGAAGGTATAGCCGTACGTTATTAACAGCAGACGGCGCTAATCCAGTAGGCAGAAGAGTTGCAGGGTGATCATCTATCCTTGTTTGCCCAGGACTGAGGGGTTTCCTGGAATGCAGGACCCTTAGTACAAAAGCCCAGATAGTCCCAGCTGAACTGGGTCACCCTAGCAGTATGTCTAGAACAAGCCCATTTTGTCAAAAACTATAAATGAAAGGTTAGCAAAGGACTGGAAGGCTGGTCACCCAAAATGTTGACAGTGGTTGTTGTTGAGTTGGTGGTGGGCCAATAACCATTCTGGGTAAAATTTGTTTTCATTTCTATTCATTGATTAATTTTGGGTTTTGCTTATCTGTATTATGTATTTTCTGACTTGAAAGACGTACCATTGTGTGACTTTTAAGACATGAAAAACAAAGCAGAGACACCCTTGGCAAGCAGGGCCAGGCACAGCAGCAGGCAGAACATAGCAGAAGGGCGGGTGAGTTAGGAGGTGGCTGGAGAAGGCCAGAGAGGACAGGTGGAGGGGTCAGGGAGGAAGAACAACTCCACAGGGCTTCAAGACTGATTAACTGTGGGGATTGAAGCAGAGGCAGGAGTTGGGAGGACCTACAAGTTTCTGGGTGGTGCCGTTAACCAAGAGCAAGGGAGAAAGATAGTTTTGAGAAGGAAGGATGGCGGTGGGAGCTCAGGGGACTGGGATATGAAGTCAGCTTGTTTTAGACACTGGGGTAGCTATGGGGCACAGGAATGGGATTCATCACAGGAGCTCAGAAAACCTGCCACTCTATAGGCCTGTTTCTTGACTCAAGCCACTGTGACCAGCACCCTTCCTTTGAAAAGTCTTCCAGACCTCTAGTGACATGCTCCACTGGCCTGGAAGTCCCTTCTGATTCATGGCCTGGTTTGAAAGGACTTAGGTCTTAAGACACACTGCAGAAATTCATCACTATCGCTCTTCCACAGCAAAAGTGACTCATTTGCATTATATAGAAAGTTTATCTTTTCAATCTTTTAGCAAAAAGAACGAGTGCATTCCTTTATTATTTTGTTTTTCTCCTCTAAGATCACTGTAGTGATTTTAAATGTACTGGGATTTGTTTTATGAACCAGCTGTTGATGTATCTTTGTGACTGTTCTGTGTGTCCTTGAAAATAATGTGTACTCTGTTGTTGGGTGGGGTGTCCTATAAATGTCACACAGGTCAAGTTGGTGGACAGTGTTCAAGTTTATTATATCCTTGCTTACTTTCTGTTTACCTGTTAATATTAGTTACAGGAATGTTGACATTTCCACTCTAAGCATGGATTTGTCTGTTTCTCTTTTCAGGTGTGTCAGCTTTTGCTTCCAGTATCGTGAAGCTATGTTCTTAGGCACACACATATTCAGGAGTGTTATATCCTTTTGGTTAATTGATCCTTTTCTCATCTCTGCTAATAACCTTTGCTCTGAGGCCTTATTTCAGCTTTCTTATGATTGTTATTTTCCTAGTGTATATCTTTCCATGTTTTTATATTTAACTCATCTGTGTTTTTATACTTAAAGTGGGTTTTTTGCAAACAGCATATATAGATCTTGTTCTTTTTTTTTTTTATTGTTGGGGATTCTTTGAGGGTACAAGAAATCAGGTTACACTGATTGCATTTGTTAGGTAAAGTCCCTCTTACAATCGTGTTTTGCCCACAAAAGGTGTGGCACACACCAAGACCCCATCCCCCTTGCTCCTTCCGACTCTCAGATCTTGTTCTTTTTAATCTGATCTGACAATCTCTGCCTTTATATAGGACTGTTTAGATAATTGCTCTTAATGTAATTGTTGATTTGGTTGGGTTTAAATCTTCCATCTTGCTATTTGCTTTCTATTTATCCCATCTCTTTTTTTCCCTTAATTTGTCTTTGCCTGCTTTTTTTTTTTTTTTTTTTTTTTTTACTGGTTGCTTTAGAGTTGGTAATATGCATCTTTAATATGTCATAAAATGTTTGCATGTTATGCCACTTTACATATTTGTTAGTCAGGGTTCAATCAGAGAAACAGAACTACTGAGATACAAAATAAGGAAGATCTTTTAGGAATTTGACCTTGTAAATATAATGATATGAGGTGGTTAAATAGTCTATCAAAGGCTATTTTTTGTGTGTCTAGTGCTGGTGTACTGACAGTGCAGGGGAGTCAAGAGATGGAAACACAAGATGGACTTAAAGTGGGGAGAGAATGGGGAAGAACTGGAAAAACCGGAACTCATGTGTCGTCTCTCACCTCCTTCATGATGCCAATTTCAATGATGGGATGGTCTTTGAGAGAAACTGGGACCTTCATTAAAAAGTTAAACACATCCCTGGGTTGGGGTCAGAGAAACTGAAGGACAATCTGGCAGGAGCTGGAGGAGCTGTGGGCCCAGCTGCTGCCTCATGACAATAAGGTAACTCAGCAGTTGAGCACCTGGCGTCCCTGCACCAGCTTTCTGAGTGACTAAAAAAAAAAAAAAAAAAAAAGTAAATAAAAAAATAAAAAGGCAAGCAACTACTGCATTACCCCATCCTCAAATGTTGTGAAAATGTCTCTTGTGACCAATGCTAACTTGAAACTACAGGGAAAGGAAATCTGAGAAACATAGTTCCAGGTTAGCTTAGTTAACACAATACAAATTCACTACAACATATAATGTAAGAAACTTACAATAGTTAACTTCCACTCCCCATTCTGTCCTTTTTATACTATCATTGTAATACATTTTGCTGCTCCATATGTTATAAGCCCTCCATACACTATTATTTTTACTTTAAATAATTATCTTTTAGAGAAATTGAAAACTGGAGGGAGAATCTTCACATCAACTCACACGTTTACCATCTTTGGCACTCTTTAGTCCTTTGTGTTGATTCAAGTGTCTACCCAGTATTGTTTTCCTTTCCTTTTTTTCTTTTTTTTTTTTTTAAGAGATAGAGTCTCATTTTGTCACCCTCGGTAGAGTGCCATGCATTACAGCTCACAGCAACCTCCAGCTCTTGGGCTTAGGCAAATTCTCTTGCCTCAACCCCCCAAGTAGCTGGGACTACAGTGCCTGCCACAATGCCCGGCTATTTTTTTGTTGCAGTTTGGCTGGGGCTGGGTTTGAACCCACCACCCTCAGTATATGGGGCCGGCGCCCTACTCACTGAGCCACAGGCACTGCCCTTTTGTTTTCCTTTTACTTAAAGAAGTTCCTCTGCTATAATGTAATGCAGGTCTGCTAGTGACAAATTCTCTCAGCTTTTGTTTGTCTGGAAAAGTTTTTATTTCTCCTTCATTGTTTTAGAGGGTATTGTTGCTGGGTATAGAACTCTTAAGTTGACAGTTTTCAGCTCCCACCCAGCACTGTAGAAAGGTTCCATCGCCTTCTGACTTATATTGTTTCTGGTGAGAAGTCTGTAAAATTTTATCATTGTTCCTTTGTATGTGTCCTTTTTTCTTCTACTTTCTTGTTATCACTGGTTTTAGCAATTTGATTATGATATACTTTGGTGTGGGTTTCTAATGTGAATCCTCTGATTTGCTGAGCTTCTTGGATTTGTGGGCTTATAGTTTTTGTAAAATTTAGAGAATTTCCAGTGATTATTTCTTCAAATATATTTTTTGTTCCTTTCTTTTTCTCTCTTTCTTCTCTCATTCTTGAATCTCACTCACATATGTGTTAGACTATCTACTGTCTTATCACAGGTCACTGCTCTGTACATTTTATTTCCAGGCTTTTTTTCTCTCTGTGCTTCAGTTTAGATAAGATCTATTGCTATACTTCAGTGTCAATGATCTTTTCTTTTGTAGTGGTATCTAATTTGCTGTTAATTCCAATCAATACATTTTTCATTTTAGATATTATATTTTTCATGTCTAGACATTCCACTTGATAACTTTTTTATATCTTTCATTACTCCCCTCATTATGGTTATCTTTTCATTTAAATACTTCCACATAGTTATAATAACCATTATAACATCTTTGTGTACCAGTTTCATCATCTCTGTCATTTCCACGTTTGCTTCTATCGACTGATTTTTCTTTTGGCTATTGGTCACATTTTTCTGTTTCTTGTCCTATATGGTAATTTTTGACTAGATGCTAGACATTATGAATACTACACTGTGGAGTGTCTCAATTTTGTTGCCTTCCTCTAAGGAACACTGGGCTCTGTTCTAACAGATACTTAGTTTACTTGAAAATCAGCTTGATCCTTTTAAAGCCTGTTTTTAAGCTTTGATATAGTTGGTTTGGACTGGCCCTCACTCTAGGCATAGCTCAGCTTGCTGCTAAGGTATGACTGCTATGGAATCTCCACTGCATCAGTTTTCAATGAGTTCACCCCACATAGGATGATTACAATGTCTCCTGTCCTGTGTGAACTCTGGGAATGGTTTAGCTTGCAACTCTCCAGTTGTACTTTGCCCAGTCTTATGGAGTTTTGCTCCATGCATGTGTGACCTACTACTCAGAAACAATTCAGGAACATCTCGCTCAGATTTCTGGAGTTCTTTGCTGCACGGCTTCCTTTTTCCTGGAACTTTGCCACAGAACTTTCAGCTGAATCCTAATATCCTTATTCTCAGTTCAGCAGGATCACTGTATTCTGTTTGAGGTGCCTCTCCCTGACCTATGAAGAAAATCAAGGCTCCCTTCGTTTCTCCTTTCTTAGGGGTTGCATTGGCCATATCTGTTTTTCAATGGTTCAAAACAGTTATTTCATAGATTTTGTTCCATTTTCTAGTTTCTTAGAGTGGGAAGGTAAGTCTAATCCTTGTTACTCCATCACAGCCAGAAGCAGAAGTCAGGACTAAATATGTAGAAAAGCTCTCAAATGGCTCAGTTTAAATGTTACCTTTCAGGAAGATTTCCTTAATTTCTGTCTTTTCTATGTGTGTTATCATCACATTCTGCCTCAATGTATAATTATATACATTTGTGACTCTCTCAGTGGGCTATAAGGGCCGCACAGGTGGGCACACTCTCTCTCATCTAGTACCTTCCTGAGCCTAGCATGTGAAAGGACCTAGAAAAGTGAAGCCGGATCTACTTGTGTGGCTTGGCAGTGAACTGAAGTGACCCTGATGAGGCAATGATATCCCAGCCTGAGACCCAGGAGGACTGGCTCTCTCTCCTATGTGGTCACCAGTAGGCAGACGCCCAGGTAAAATCACAAGTGTGCACAATTCTTCCTTATTAGGTGGAGGACTGGGAGAGTTGTTAAAAGAATCCAGGCTTGTGTAGACTTGCCAAACACGTCATCCTGACATTAGAGCTCACAAAACCTCCAATCTTGATGCAATGGAAGGGCTTGACCACAGGTACCCTGGTAATGTCAGATCATCCTCCAGAGAGGGACTAGCCCAAACCCTGAGGGGCTGAGTACCCAGGAGGTAAGACTGCTGCTATTCTTTCCCACCTTCTCTATAAGTGGAGTGTGGATGGAGAATGGCACTAATCCTAGCTTTGATATCTTTATCAGCTGACTCAGTTTCTCCAACTGAAAAAGGAGGCCTCAGGCAGGATGGTTTCAAAGGCTATCTCTTGCTCTAAAAAGCTGGGTTCTGGCAACTGACTACTGATGGTCCTGGAGGTCCATGGTTCCTAGAGCTGGTTATTCCAGGATTTTACTAATTGATTCTGGGACAATTAGTGGTTCCGTGATTAGAACAATCTGTAGAATCAGAGCTACAGTCCATGATGTTGTGATCCTAAACTCCTATGATTCTGATGGCCACAGCTGGTGATAATTCTGTGGCACTCTGTTGTGTAGGTCCATGACCCTGGAGCATCTGTTGCATTGGTCTCCATCAGCAGTGATAGAACAGGGGTTCCTAGGAGCCAGCCCACTGTCTACTCAAGAAGTACTCAAACCTGCCCCTCCTTCGTTGTTCCCAGGGTCATTAATTCTGAGTGATTCACTTACTGGAGTCAGAGAGAAACAGAGGTGCAGGGAATGCCGACCCGGCTGCCCTTGGCCTGAAAGGGCTGAATTGTCTGCCTGCCTTTGTGTTTGGCTCTCTGGTGAGGGCCCGGCTGGACTGGGCTGGGCTGGGCTAGCACTGGGGGCCGGGCACCGCAGTACCGTGCCCGTTCTAGATGTATGTTCTGTCTTCCCAGCCCATGATCCAGCGTCTGGGCTCCCCAGTGATGCCATGACCCCCATGAGGGGTGAGAGGTGGGACAGAGCGGGGGCTCATTGCTGTTTCCACCTCCCCAGATTCCTGGGCTACCTCTGACTGTGCTGTACCTATTTTGCCAACCCTGGGTGACACCCCTGATTCTTCCCAGTTCCTGGCCTGGTCCTGTCTGGGACATGCCATGCACCTCTCTGAAGTTCTCTGGAGATCTAGTTCACGCTGACTGACTGAGATCCCTTACAATGTCATTGTTTCTTTTTATTTTATACTAAATGAGGATTAAGAAGGACTGACTAGGATGCTGCTTCTTGACCTGTTGGTCAGTGGATTTGGGACTAACCCCTAAGAATCCCATCCTGAACCATGGCTATATACTGTCAGATCCCAATGCACGGGGGTAGGCTGGAGGAGAAAGTGGGAAGAACAGGTGACACCCCCCCGCCACCTATTTCCTATGTGACCTTGGACAGTTCATTTTCCTCCACTGTGCTGCAGGCTCTTCACTTGTGAAATGGGAAGGCAGAACCCACCTCCCCCTGGCTGTGGAGAGAAGTCCATGAGAACTTGTAGAGAAACATGGTCTGTGGGAAAAGGGTTAGTTACTATTGTGCAAACAATGGAATAGTTCTCCAAGCACACATGCGGTAAGCCCAGAGCCTATACCACACCCCAGAAGGGTTTTCCAGACCTCATAGAGAATATTTGGTGGCGGAATTTGAGGAATCTGTGGGAATCGTGGGCTCTCTCTTTCTGACAGGTGAGAATGTGATCAGGAGGAACTCATTCAACTATTCATAGATTCTGTACATTTGCTTGTTCATTTACTCACTTATTCATGTGTTCATATGTTTATTTACCAAACTCAGACTATTTGCCAGTCATTGTTTTAGGCACTGGTTTGCGTCTTAGAAATTCAACCCAGAGAAGGACTTCACTGGACTCTGGATTCAGGATGAGGGTTAGAGGAAAGTGGGGCCCAGCCCTTGGCCTGCTCGCAAAGACAGTGCCCAGCACGAGTTAAGAGTGAGGGTGTAAGAGTCAGACAGGTGCGGTCTCTGCCATTGCCTCACTGTGTGACCTTCGCCAGATTACCTAACCTTTCTGAGTCTTTGCTCATCTGTCAAATGGGGGAAGTAATGGTGATGCCCTATCAGGGCTGCTGTGAGGACTGAATGTAAAATCAGGTGTAGTCCCATGTGACTATGGCCACAGAAATGGTAGTTCTAAGGTGGAGGTCAAAGTTGTAGGAATCAGATGACCTATGTTTGAATCTCAGCTCTGCTAACTGTTGGCTGAGGGGCCTTTGGCAAGGCAGTTGGCCTTTCCTGCCTCAGTTTCCTTTTTTGTCAAATGAGGCTCATTGATATTATGAGGATTAATTTAAAAAAAATATAGATCTGTGGGTGGCACCTGTGGCTCAAAGGAGTAAGACATCAGCTCCATATGCCGGAGGTGGCAGGTTCAAACCTAGCCCCAGCCAAAAACTGCAAAAAAAAAAAAAAAATATATATATATATATATATGTGTGTGTGTGTGTGTATGTGTATAGCAGAAAGCCTGGCACGTGGTAGACCTCAAAACATGGTGGTGAATAGTATTAAATGTCCCTCATGACACCTGAGGGCCCAGCTCGCTTGAAGTTGGTTTTCATGAACTTCTCAGGGAGGTGTGTACCCTGGGGGTGTGCAAGATGAACTTTTGTTTAATATGCAGATATATTTAAAAAATCTTATCCTTCTAAAATTTCTATTTTACATATTAAATATATATATATTTCATAATGTACATGGTAGTTTATCTATAACTCATAGCAACATAAATCTATACATTTTGAGAGTGAACGAAAAGGTCGGGGGAGCCACTGCTCGCTGGGTGGAGGAGCCCTTCACCCCATGGAGGACGTGGGTGAGGTCCTGTGGCCTTGGACAAGGCTGGCTGCACATGGGGACTTACCTTGGAGCCTGGGATTTCTTTATATGGAATGGGGCTGGGTGTCCCTTACCCCTTGCTCAGTTGGCCCCACTGGAATTTCTAGATTCCTAAGTCATTGGTGAAGGACACCCCTCCTCACCCTTGAGTTTCCCGGGTAGGGTTTGGTCTGTTTTGGTGCCTTGTTGTGGAGTCTCCATGGGGCTGTCTGAGCTTGGTTGATTGCACAGATCTCAGCTGCAACACCCCTGCTCCCAAAGCCATCCACAAGAAGGGCGCGCCTGCAGCCTTCCTTCCGGGGCGAGGTGGAGGGAGGAGGACCAGAGTGCAGCAGTCACTGGGCTGGAAATGAAAACCCTGTAACGGATCCAAATCTGCAGCCCTGGGCTGGGGATGAGCAGAGGGGAACCCTGCAGGGCCGTGCTGGTCTCTTGGGAGCTGAGCGCTTAGCCTTCCTTGTTCTGTTCCCTGTCTGTCCCAGTTACTGATGTCACCCAAGTGGTCTCATTGAAAATGGGCCTGGCACTTGGGCTCCAATAGTATACATTCATTACCTCATTCATTCATTCATTCATTTGAGATTTCACTGAGATTCACCTCTTACACGTCAGGCCCTGCAGTAGCATTTTGGGCAACAGTCTGGAGGACCTAGTCAAATTACGACTCATCTGAAAGACAGCGGTGTTACCAAAATGATTATATTTTTGCGTGTTTGCATCATAGACCCCTTTAGGGATATGATGAAAACTAAGAACCGTCACCTCAGAAAATGTAATAAGCACGTCTATGTGAGATTTCACCTATAGCTTTAGGATGCTTATGGATTTCGCTGGCATCCACTGAAGAGCCCAGATTAAGCCTCCCTGAACCATGGGGGTGGGGGCACGCTGGGGAAGGGGAATTGCCGAGAGCCAAGCTAGGAGCCTGTGGAGGTGGAGTTAGGGTGTGTTTTTTGGTTTAGGAATTTGGGAAAGACTTCCTGGAGGAAGTCACATCCATTCATTCAACAAGCATTTATTAAGCACCTACCAAATGCCATTCCTGGGGGATATACTACCGAACAAGAAAGGCAACATTCCTGGTGAGCTGGAGCTTACAGTCTAGTGGGGGGTGACGGGAAGAAAAAGAAATCAGCAAATAGAGGGACAAACTCAAGAAAGTCTGGAGGTGACAGGGCAACTTTAGGGGAAGGTCAAGTTGAAGTGTCAGGCAGAGGCACTAGGTTAAAATGGAAAAGCCATGTGGTAGGCCCAAGAATGCAGTGCTTGAGGAACGTTTGAAAGAAGACTGGTGTCCAGAGCTCAGTGAGGAATTAGAGAGATGCAGGAAGGCCAGATCGCTCAAGCCTTGTGGTCCAGGGCGGAAATTAGGATTTTACCCTGAGGGTAATGGGAAGCTATTTTTTCTTTTAAGTTTAGAATTTTAAATTTGTATAAATGGAAGTAGTGTGTACCACATGTCTCTCTATGGCTTGCTTTTTTTCATCAAACAATGTTTGATAGATGTAGAGTTAAATGTGTTAATTTCTTTTTAACTGCTACATAGAATTATATGGGGGCAGATGGTGATCGTGGCTCACATCTATAATCCCAGTGCTTTGGGAGGCTGCAATTAGAGGATTGCCTGAGGCCAGGAGTTTGAGATCAGCCTGGGCAACATAGCAAGACCCCATTACTACAAAAATAAAAAATTAGCTGGGCCTGGGCAGCAGATCAAGACCCTGTATTTTAAAAAAAGAGAGAGAATTGTGGTACATGTACATATCATATTTTATTCATCCATTTTCATGCTGATAGACATTTAGATTGTGTTCTGTTTTTTTACTGTTACAACTAATACTGACAAAAGGGATTAGTCAGTTGCAGGGTGTACACATTTTTAATATCATGAAAAGTTTCCACTTGGCTTTCAAAGTTATCATACTTTGGCTGGATATGGGGGCTCACATGTGTAATCCACGCACTCTGGGAGGCTGGGGTGGGAGGATTGCTTAATCTCCAGAATTTCAGACCATCCTGAGCAAGAGTGAAACCCACATCTCTACTAAAATTAGAAAAATTAGCCAGGTGTCATGGAACGCACCAGTAATCCCAGCTACTGGGGAGGCTGAGGCAAGAGGATTGATTGAGCCCAGGAGTTTGAGGTTGCTGTGAACTATGAAACCTGGCACTCTACTTAGGGCGTCAGAGTAAGACTCTATCTCAAAAAAACCCCCCAAAGTTGTCATGCTTATTTCCTATTCTTTATATCTTTGCCAACAATTGATATTGCCCACCTTTTAACATTTTGACAATGTTCTGGGTATAAAATGGTAACTTGTTTTCATTTGTGTTTCCCTGGTCACTAGTGAGGTTAAACATGTAATTTTATATTTATTGGTTCTTGGAATTTCTTCTCTTGTGAATTATCACTTCATATCCCTTGCCCATTTTTCCGCGAGAGTGTCTCTTTCTAATTGATTTGTGGACTTGTTTATATATTCTAGTTACTAATCGATTGTCTTTTATAAACGTTGTGAATATCTTCTCCCACGCTGTTTACCAGAGGGTTTTAAGAGAGGAGTGACATGATCTGATTTACATTTTTAAAAGATCACTCTTCCCACGGTACAAAGAATGGAGGGGGGTAGGCATGAGTGGAAAGAGAGAAAACCAGTTAGGAGGTCATCAGAGGGCCCAGGGCACTATAATGGTGGCCTGGAATATGGTGGTAGGAGGGGAAATAGAGAAAAACGATGGTTCCAGGGAACATGTCCTGGGCAGAGCTGACGGCAGCTCATGGATGCTTAGGAAGTGGGTGAGGAGAGCAGATTGGCACCAGGATGATGCCATGTTTTTGGCCTGAGCAATCGGGTGGATGTGGTGCCATTGACTGAGGTGGAGAATGACGGGTGGAGAAACAGGTTTAGGCTGGCAGTGGGGGAATCAATGTTTCCGTTTTCAACACATTAAGCTCGAGATAGCCTGTAGGTAACCTAGTGATGACGGCAAGTAGGCAGTTGGATCTACAAGTCTGGAGTTCAGGGGGCTCGGCCAGGCCTAGGGATGGCTATTTGGGCGTCATCGATACCCGGATGGAATTTAAAGCCGTGGAACAAGTGAAGATGAAAAAGACAAGAGGTCCCCAATGAAGCCTCAGCACAGTTAGAGCTTGAGCAGAGGTAGAGAACTAATGAAGACTTACTGAGAATGGAACTCCACAGGGCAGGGGTTTGTGGGGTTTGTTCTGTTGACTGCCTGCTGCGTAGAGTAAGGCTCAGCACATAGCAGGCTCTTAGTAAATATTCACTGAAGGAACACGTGAAAGAATAAATAGACAAGAGAGGAGACTGAGGAGGAGAGGAGGAGAAGAGAGGCAGGAGGAGAATGAGGGGGAGGAAGAATCAAGAGAAGGGGAAAGGTTTCAAGAGGGTGGGGATGTTCGATTGGGTTTAATGGTGTCGAGAAGCTGGGCAACAGGCGGACAGAGAAGTGACCCCTGGATTTGGCAACACAGAGGTCACTGATGACCTTGACAAAGGCAGCTGAGACCGGAAGGATGAGGCATTTGCCAGGTTCTGGGGGGTATAAGGCAGGGTGGAATTGGGAGCAGGAGAGGCGTGTGAAAATATATTTTATTGACTCGGTGCCTGTGGCTCAACAGGCTAAGGTGCCAGCCACATACATCTGAGCTGGCCGGTTCGAATCCAGCCCGGCCTGCCAAACAACAATGACGGCTACAACCAAAAAATGGCCGGGTGTTGTGGCGGGTGACTGTAGTCCCAGCTACTTGGGAGGCAGAGGCAGGAGACTCGCTTGAGCCCAGGAATTGGAGGTTGCTGTGAGCTGTGATGCCACGGCACTCTATCCAGGGTGACAGCTTGAGGCTCTGTCTCAAAAAAAACAAAAATGAATGAATAAATAAATTTAAAATATATATATATTATTTAACCCAATAGATTCAAAATATTATTTCAATATATAATCAATATAAAAAGTATTAAATTCTTTTTTTTCATATTAAGTCTTCAAAATCTGCACTTTGTATTTAGAGCACATTGTAGTACCGACAGCACATTTTCCTCAGAAATACTTGATTTGTGTTTAGATTTCTGTCGAAATTACCTTTGACAAAAAAGTAGGTTTACATAAGCACGTTGTTCCACATGTATGAGGGGTCTTCAAGAAGTTCACGGAAAATGTGTATTGTGAAAAAACTACGCATGGATTTCAACGGTTTTTTTGTACCATCATAAACTCATACTATCCTCTTAGAACAGGATCGAGTTTGAGGCATTAAGAAGGATCAGTCATGAGTTTGAAAAGAGCCCCCTCAGAGCGACATGAATTCTTCTAAAACTGAAGCAAGAATAAGTATCAAATTTATGGTGAAGCTTGGTGGAAAATAGTGAAATCACTGATATTTTAAGAAAGATTTGTGGAGGGCCAGGTGTGGTGGCTCATGCCTGTAATCCCAGCTTTTGGGAGGCCGAGGTGAGTGGATTGCCTGAGCTCACAGGTTCGAGACCAGTGTCAGTCAGAGAGAGACCTCATCTCTAAAAGTAGCTGGGCATTGTAGTGGGCACCTGAAGTCCCAGCTACTTGGGAGGCTGAGGCAAGAGAATCGCTTAAGCCCGGGAGTTGGAGGTTGCTGTGAGCTGTGATGCCACAGCACTCTGCCAAGGGTAACAAAGTGAGACCCTGTCTCAAAAAAAAAAAAAAAATAATAAAGCTGTATGGGGACAATGCTCCAAAAAAAAAAAAAAAAAAATCAGCATGGATAACTGATTTTAAATGGATAACTCATTTTAAGACAGGATGAGATGATATTGAAGATGAAGGCCACAGCGGCAGAACATCCATATCAATTTGCAAGGGCATAATTCATTTTGTTCATCCCCTAATTGAAGAGGACTCGTGATTAACAACAGAAACAATAACCAACACCACAGATATCTCAGTTGGTTCAATTTGCATGATGCTTTACTGAAAAATTAAAGTTGAGCAAACAGTCCAGTTGATGGGTACCCAAACTGTTGTACCCAGAGCAGCTGCAGACAAGAGCAGAGCTTTCAATGGAAACTTTTAATAAGTAGGATCAAGATCCTGAAGTATTTCTTCAAAGAATTGTAACAGGAGATAGAACATGGCTTGACCAGCTTGATCCTGAAGACAAAGCACGATCAAAGTCATGGCTACAAGAGGTGGATGTGGTCCAGTTAAAGCAAAAGTAGGGAAGGTCTGGAGCAGTGATTTTCCACCAGTTTGCCACAGCAGGATCTTAGGTGTGTCATGAAGAATTTTAAAGATCATTAATTAAATTACGTTTAAAAGAAGTTCAAAGCACAGTATTAGTATATTCTTTTTTTTTTTTTTTTTTTACACTTTTTTGGATTAACATCATTGAAGTGTCCCACAGAAGTTTAACTACAGGTTCAAGTGTGCTGTGAGATAAAAAAGGTCGAAAGACACTGGTCTAGAGCAAAGGTTATGGCAATAGTTTTGGGGGGGATACTTAAAGGCATTTTTCTTATTGACTTTCCGAAGGACCAAAGAATAACATCTCCTTTTTCTGAATATGTTTTGAAAAAGTTAGCCAAAGCTTTTGTAGAAAAAGGTCCAGAAAAGTTTCAAAAGAGAGTCCTTCTCCACCATGACAATGTACCTGCTCATTCCTGGCATCAGATGAGTGCAATTTGGTGAGTGTTAATGGGAAACCACTGGGCATCCCCCGAGAATCCTGATTTGGCTCCTCTGACTTATTTTTGTTTCTTCATCTTAAAAAATCTGTATAGGGCACCCATTTCCTTTCCTTAATAGTATGAAAAACACAGCATTGACATTGTCACTTCCCAGGGACCACAGTTCTTTAGGGATGAACTAAATGGCTGGTATCATCACTGGCAAAACTGTCTTGAGTTTGGTGGAATTTATGTCAAGAAATAAAGATCATATTTTTTATCTTGTCATGTTTCCAATTTTGAAGTCCCTTTGTAATTAAAAATTCTCCTATCTGAGGCTTGCGTGTCTGTTTAAAAATTTAGATCTAGGCTCGTGCCTGTGGCTCAACAGGCTAAGGCGTCAGCCACGTACACCTGAGCTGGCAGGTTCGAATCCAGCCCGGGCCCGCCAAACAACAATGACGGCTGCAACCAAAAAATGGCCGAGCGTTGTGGCAGGTGCCTGTAGTCCCAGTTACTTGGGAGGCAGAGGCAGGAGACTCGCTTGAGCCCAGGAATTGGAGGTTGCTGTGAGCTGTGATGCCACGGCATTCTCTCCAGGGTGACAGCTTGAGGCTCTGTCTCAAAAAAAATAAAAATAAAAATAAAAATAAAAATTTAGATCCATTAAAAATAAACAGAGGGGCTCGGCGCCTATGGCTCAACGGGCTAGGGTGCCAGCCACGTACACCTGAGCTGGCAGGTTCGAATCCAGCCCAGGCCCGCCAAACAACAATGACGGCTGCAACCAAAAAATGGCCGGGTGTTGTGGTGGGTGCCTGTAGTCCCAGCTACTTGGGAGGCAGAGGCAGGAGACTCGCTTGAGCCCAGGAATTGGAGGTTGCTGTGAGCTGTGATGC
>CAUYRH010048724.1:0-19141 GCA_963574655.1 Perodicticus potto | reverse complement strand
CTCGGTTAACCAGGAATGGAAGAAAAAGGACCCGAATAACCTTAGTCAAAATGAAAAAGGAGGTATTACCACTGATACCATGGAAATACTAAATGTCATTTGTCAACATGTGTTGTCCTTATGCACATAAACCAGAAAGTTTGGGGGTTTGAACTAATTTCTATGAGGACACAACTTCCCCAAGCTCAGTCAGGAAGAAACAGAGCTACTGAACAGACTGAAAATGACCAGGGAGATGGGAACACTAATAAAATATCTCCCAACAAAAAAGGCCCCAGACCAGATGGATTCACAACCAAACGCTACCAGGCCTCAGGAGAAGAGCTTGCAGCTAAAATGCCGAATTTATCCCATAGTATCAACAATGAGAAAATCCTGCTCAGTTCATTCTATGAAGCCATTATCACCTTGATACCAAAGCCAGGAAAGACATGCCGACACACAGAGGCACACAGAGAGAGAAAAGAAAACTACAGACTAATATAGCCTATGAATAGAAGGGCAAAATGCTCAGTCCAAGAGCACATCAAAGAAAAGAAAAATTCACCAGGATGAAGTGGGCTTTCTCTCGGACATGCAAGTATCATTTAATAAAAGTGATTCATCACATACAGCAGGAAAACAAAAGACACCATATGACTTATGAATAAATGCAGAACAAGCTTTCAACAAAATCCAACACCTTTTTATGATAGAAACCTTCAACAAACAAGGCATAGAAAAAACATATCTCAAAATTACAAAAGTTTCATACGACAAACCCACAGCCAACATCATACTAAATGGGGAAAAGCTAAAATCATTCATACTAGTAACTGGAGCTGGCCGAGGCTGCCCATTGCCCTCACTTCTATTCCTCATATTGCTGGATGAATGAGCCAGAGCAATAAAGCAAGAGGATAAAATTTATTGTATCTAAATAGGGAAAGAAGAGTTCAAAAATGTCACTTTTTGGTGACTGTGTGATCTTAGACCTAGACAATCCCAAAGATTCATCTGAGAGACTCCTGAAATTGATCAACAAATTTAGCAAATCTCAGGATACAAAACCAATGTACACAAACAGTAGCCTACCTATACACCAAAAATAGTCACCCTAAGCATCAAAGAATCAATACCATGTACAATAGCTGTAAGGAAAATAATATTCTTAACCAAGGAGGTGAAAGACCTACAGACACTGAGAAAAGATATTGAAGAGCACACAAACAAAGGGAGATACTTAACATGCTCCTAGTTTGGTTGTACCAATATAATTAAAATATCTATATTACCAAGGTGATCTACGGAGTCAACTCTATCCCCATAAAAAATACCAATGACACATTTCACAGATGTAGAAAAAAATAATTCTGCCTTTTGTTTGGAACCAAAAGGGAGCCTGAACAGCCAAAGCAATCATAAGCAAAAAGAACAAATCAGGAGGCATCACATCAAAAGACTTCAAACTGTACTGCAGGGCTATATTAACCAAAACAGCATGGCATTTGTACAGAAATAGAAACATACACCAAGGGAAGAGACTAGAGAACCTAGATATAAAGCCATCTACATACAGCCAATAAAGCTGAAGTCAATATACATTGGGGAAAAAAGCAACCCTAACCAATAAACAGTGCTGAGAAAACTGGGTAGCCACATGCTGAAAAATGAAACAGGACTCCTATCTCTCACCACTCACAAAGTCTAATTCAAGATGAATGAAAGATTTAAATGTAAGGCATGAAACCATAAATGTTCTAGAAGAATTGTAGGAAAAATTCTTCTAGATATCAGCCTAGGCAAAGAATTTATGACTAACAGCCGAAAGGCTATTATCACAACAACAAAAATAAATAAATAGGACTTGATAGAATGACAAGCTTCTGCACAGCTAGGAAATAATAAACAGAGAAAATAGACAGCCTAAAGAATGAGAGAAAATACTCAAACTATGTATCTGGTAAAAAGCCATATCTTCAATCTATAAAGAACTCAAACAAATCAGCAAGGAAAAGAAAAATTACACAGTGAGCAAAGAACATGAACAAATGTTTTTCTATAGAAGATAGACAAATGGCCAAAAACACATGAAAAATGTTCAGT
This sequence comes from Perodicticus potto, assembly GCA_963574655.1. NCBI lineage: Eukaryota > Metazoa > Chordata > Mammalia > Primates > Lorisidae > Perodicticus > Perodicticus potto. The sequence goes on along the minus strand of CAUYRH010048724.1, from coordinate 17,056 downwards.
GTCAATAATCATCAGGGAAATGGAAATTAAACCATAATGAGATATTATTTACCACTATTACAATGTTTTTTTTATTAAAAAATGTAAAAACAATTGATGCTGATGTGAATGCATCAAGGAGAAAGGAACGCTTATACACTGTTGGTGGAGCTGAAAATTAATACAACATCTATGGGAAAAGGTACAGAGATACCACAAAGGATGAAAAGTGGACCTCCCATTCCATTCAGTGATCCCATTACTGGGTAACTCCAAAACAAAAGGAGTTATTTTATCAAAGGGACATTTGCACTCAAATATTTCTTGCAGAAAAATCTATAATTGCAAACATACGGCATCAACCCAAGCACTCATCAGTTCATTAAGAAAATATTCTGTGTGATTACCATGGAACAATACTCAGCCAAGCAAAGGTTTAACTCATGTTTTTTTGCAGAAATTTGGGTGGAAATGAAAAACATTATCCTAAATAAAGTATCCCAAGAATGAAAACACCAACACTGCATGTACTGTCTGATAAGTTGAAACTAACTGAGGGTCACACATGTATACAGAATGAAGGTCACTAGAAAGCAACCAGGCAGTGGGGGGGAGGGAAAGAGTAAACATCTAACTAACAATCACAAAAAACATTATTCAGAGTTGAACACTGATAGTTCCAACTCAAGCATTACAATAGCTACTCATGTAAGGAAGACATTTGTATCCTCTTCATATTTTGAAATTAAAAAAGAAGAAAAAAAGGAATTTAAACGTGCCAAACAAAAAAAGAACAATAAAAAATAAATTCAACTATCTAAATCCATTCATTTGACTTGACTTTTTCGTGCTTGGGTGATATAAAGGCATAAAAACAAAAATATCAATTGAATATATGTTTGAAGAATTTTAATGATGATGTCAATTTCAGGTCTATTTTAATGCATCCCTTTATTGAAACTCATGCCTGAAAATATATACATATACATATAGATGCAAATGGAATATGGAATGATGTGGAAAACTGTCGGCTTACCGCATACTTTAGCATTGCTGCAAACAATGACATCTCCAAATTTGTGAATTAAAATAGTACACTAGACAGTTAATGAGCATCACAGGCAGCTCTATTTTGCATAGAGGCTATTAATAGCAAACCACATATTTAGAAAACAAGAGTACTCATTTTACTCCTAGTTATATATAAAATCTGATATATTGTCGACTTTACTAACTGTGCATTTCTATCGTCCCTAATCTAGTTTGTCTTATTGCTTATCTCCTGCAGATATATGTAATCTGATTCAATTCACCGTGGAATACTTTTGGATTTTTGTTGCAATCAGCCACTCTGTGTACAACAACATACTGTTAATCCTTTCTTGTTGCAAAAGTGAATTCATTGAATGTTGAAGAAATTAAACTCTCTCTTCAACTTCCATATTTCCTGCCTCTACAATGCACTTTTCTCCTTTTTATTGTGATAACTTTTACACCACTCTTTGTGTTTCTCCTAAAAATGAGATGGCAATAGCATTTGAAGAAAAGGAAAAAGAAATAAGAGATATGATTACCATTGATTACGTTCCTCCTCTTCCTTACTTACTAGTTGAGTGTGCCTGGATGAGCTGAACAGTTTGTTAGCACACGCTGGGCAATTACTGTGCTGCAAATTTGCAGCTACAGTGATCTCATAAGATACTGTTTTTTGATCTTTTTTTCCTTAATTAGGAGATTACATGACTAACAAGGTATTTTTATTTCTAGTATAAAAACAACTCGATTGTGCTTTCAGTGTATTAAAAAAAGAAAGAAAGAAAAGAAAAGAAGGGTAAATATGAAGGTGAATTTAATTTAGGTTATTTGGACAGAGAGTGCTGACACTTCTTTGTTGACATAAGACTTCATAGATAGCAGACTTTCTTTTTTTTACTCCACTGGGTACTAGATAACCCATTTATCTTAGAGGATATGTTTATGCATTTTATTTTCGAGAAAAAAGACACTAGATCTTAAAAATTCAACTCAGCCCTAGCAATTCCGCTGGCTGACAGTAGGATATTAAAGATGGCCCTCAATAATCACGGTTCTGATTCAGATGAAGTATTTTGAATATAAAGTGACAGAAGAAAATGGCATAGATTTCAATAACTTTAGGAACCAATCTTCCATTATCTGAGTAAACTCTTTGGCTGGTGGTTATTGAATAAGCATGTTTACCTGTGATTTTACACAGGAAAGAGTATCATTTCATAGCAAAATGAATATCCATAGATTGTAAAAGGAATTATTAATGTTCAAACAGCACATTCTAGGACTAGGTCACCAAGCTGAAAAGTTATTTTCTGCATTTTTCAATTGAATGAGGTGTTTAATTTTGCTACAAAGAGCAAAAACTAAATCATTTTTTGGAAAGTGCAAAAGAAGGAATTTACTCATGACTTTCAGTGTAATCTGAACGTATTCAAATAAACATTCATGCTAGCTGAGTTACTTCCCTAAAAGAGACACAAAGGACGCCAAAGTCTACTATGAATTGCTACCGAAATGTGTTATTTCCATGCTTATTTATTTTTGTCGGCTGTCATAAATTGAAGAGAATTATAATGAAATGAGCCTACCAATCGTCCTGCTGATAGATCTGAAAACATTATTCAGGGTTCTTAGCTAGGACAGATGATCAGAGAGGTCTGTTCTGGAGGTAACTAAGAAATCTCAGCTAGCAAGAGAGCATGCACCTGCGCTGATGCACGTCCCTTCTGGAGAATGGTTCCTGCTAGGAGGATTGGTGGCAGAAGACCTGAGCTTTAGCAAAAAGACTTCAGACCCAGAGGGACGGGAAGTAAATTAGGGACAGGAGCACAACTTAGGGCAATGCACTACACATTTAGTAATTATTGGATCAAATGACATATTAGTGAAAAAACAGAGATTTCTGGACTCTACCCAGACCAACACTATTACTAGCTCCAATGAAGGAGCATCTGCAATCTGTCTTGTTAAACAAATACCACAGATAACTCTGCAAATTGGTTAGGCAAAAGTCACTATCCAGAAATAACCAAAATATAAATTACTCATTCATTGATTTATTCAACAAATGTTTCTTGAGAAATTAATATGTATTTAAAGTTTCATAGTACAGTTGATAAACAGCTCTTTTCTAAACTTTTAATTTTTAGTATTTATTTATGTATTTATACATTTATTTATTATTTTGAGACAGAGTCTTACTCTGTTGCCCTGAGTAGAGAGCCGTGATGTCATCATAGCTCACAGCAACCTCAAACTCTTGAGCTCAAGCTGTGCTTTTGCCTCAGCCTCCCAAGTAGCTGAGATTACAGTTGTCTGCCACAAGGCCCAGCTAATTTTTCTTTCTTTCTTTCTTTTTTTTTTTTTCAGGAGAGACAGGGTCTCACTCTTTCTCAGGCTAGTCTTTAAACTCCTGAGCTCAAGCAATCCACTTGTCTTGGCCTCCCAGAGTGCTGAGATTTTAGGCATAAACCACATCACCCAGGCCCCATCCAGAACTTTTTAAACCAGAGTAACTGATGCAGACTATAAAACTGGGTGGATCCCTTATGGTTATGACACTACCCTTCAGCCGTAAGTCAAACTATATATATTTATGCTTGAAGTAATCTTCTCAGAGTCCACATGAAAGGATGTTCTTTGAAGATGCTCCAAAGTGTTGAGAAAGCTAATCATGCAGAAGGCAGATTCTGAAGGCAGAGTCTGGCTGTCTCTGGAATTTCCTGGAGGAGACCTAGGGAATGAAAATCAAGATAAGTTAATGTGCAACTCAGTTAAAGGTTACACCTGCTTTTTATAGTTGAATAGTTAACTAAATAAGTCTTATAATTACTTTGTACTTTTACCATATAAATCATCAGTCACCAGCCGGTTTTTTATAATAGTGTTTACGTGCAGAACTTCACGTTGTTAAAGTATAAAGCTTGTAAGAAATAAAGTGAAGGTGCTACATGCCTGAGAGAGCTGTAGCCCTCCTTTTCTCTGAACATTCTGACTGTGATCTCATCTCTGTGACTCCGGCCCAAACACTTCCAGCAACAGTGTGTGTGTGTGTGTGTGTGTATGTTTGTTATATGTGTGTTATATATATGTGTGTGTGTATATATGTATGTGTATATATATATATATATATACACATTTTTTTTGAGACAGAGTCTTTGTTGCACAGGCCAGAGTGCCCTAGAGTCAGCCTAGCTCACAACAACTTCAAACCCTGGGCTCAAGTGATCCTCCTGTCTCAGCCTCCTGAGTAGCTGGGACTATAAGTTCATCACCACACCCAGTTACATTTTATAGTTTTAGTAGAGATGGGGTCTTGCTCTTGCTCAAGCTGGTCCCCAGCTCCTGAGCTTAAGCCATCCACCTGCCTCAGCCTCCCAGAATGCTAGGATTGCAGGCATGAGCCTCATTGCTCAGCCAAAAATTTGATTTTTTCAATGCTTATTTAATTTGTTATATCAATAAATGAAAACAGATTAAACATTTAAAAACAATCCCCAAATCTTACTATTATCTTTGTTAATATCTTTCATAATTTAGTCAGTTTAATTAGCATTGAGAATGTATTGGCAATTTATGATTTACATATTTATGTATTATCAGAGTTCATTGTTTCAATAATTTAAGTCCTTTAATTGTCTGACTAACCAAATGAACTTTTTCAAGTACTTAAGTAACTCATAGTCTCATAAATTAAGCTTAAAAATAGTTAACTGTAATTATTTTGCAAATCTAGACTACAAGTATCTTTAATTTACAACTCTAAAGACTTGAGGACTAAAGCAATTACTCAATTATATATTCAAAAGTTGAATCACAATTTTCTATGTTAAACAATTTAGTCCAAATATAATAAATATACAAATGTGTTGGCAAACACTAAATACAGAGATGAAGAACAGAGGTTTATGCATTTGACTTATTTCATCACTCCATTTAATTCTAAACCTGCCTTAATAAATAAGAAGGTAATTATAAAAATGAAAAAGGATGATAACACCCTCTTAAGAGAACTGTTACAGACTTGCCTGGCTGACTTAGTATCAACCATAGATCTAAGCTGGAAAGAAGGAATTTGAATAGGGATGGCATGAGACACTTCAGGTGGGCAGATGGGTACCATGCACAGAATTAATGAAGATGCTGGTCTCTTAGCCCCCCTCCATTGATTTAAGTTAATCACTGCCTTGGCTATTAGATCTCATTTCTGTTTGCAAACCTTCCCCTACCCCTCCTTAAATGGCTTCAATAATCCACTTGATGTAATTAATCTATTTACTAAAAGATCCTGGATTGTTTTCTTATTCTTCCTATTGATTAGAATAGTATAACTCATAGCTATTTCAATAATCACTTAGATTCTATATGTGTTATTTATGTTAGTGTCACAGCTTTTACTGTTCTTATATGTACATACTCTCTTCTTAGCTCTGGAGATAAACAGTAAAAAGATGTAGTCAAAATTTTTGCCATAATGCATCTTTCATTGTACTATAAGAGAAAGATAATAAATCTAAAATCTAAGATGTTTAAAAAAAACCCTCTCAGTGAACTAATGCAAAAATTAAAGCAAATATTTTAGCAAGAAAGGAGAAATACTGAATAAAGTGATTAAAAAATTTTATAATTGACACTCAGAACACATTGTAACCATAAACAATAGATATCATTTTAAAGATACATTAAGTTTTGACCAAATTAATCCTTTCTTGTGTAATAAATCAAGTCTCAGTAATATTAAGAAATATCAAAATTATTCAGAGTATATTCTGACCACAGTGAAGTTTAAGGAAGAGCTCTATAAAAGAAAGAAATAACCTAAAGAGCCGACATGAATAGAAATTAACGCAATTATAAATAACACGTGAGTATTGAAGGAAATCACAATCATGATGGAAATTAGAAAATGTTTTGTACTAAATGTCGATCAAAATTAATGTATCAGCATTAATGGAATTCAACTAAAGCACTACAGAGAGAAAATGTGTACTTCTATGTTAGGAAATATTAAAATGTATAGAACATATTGGAAAAGAAAAAGAAGCCAAATCCACAACTTACACGTCGCTCTTAAGAACTCAGAAAAGGGAATATGTTAAAAATAAAGACAAAAAATTAAAGATACACTATTATAAACATTGAAATAAAAATAAAATTAAGTAGAAAACATAAATAAAAATTATTTAAAAATAAAAGTTTAGACTCAACAATTTCAGGAATCATAAATAATACCACCACTATAAATGGGTCAAGTATTAAAAAAATCAGATACTTTCTGAATAACTTTATAATAGTAACTTTAAAATTGATAAGAAACAGGTAAATTCATGAAAAATTCAGTGAAAATTAACTATTTCCAAAATAATGGATATTAAAGTCAAAAATATTTGGTGTCTGATCAAGAAATTATTTATATCATTTTTAAAAAGAAAACATTCCCACAAAATATCTGTGTCAAACAGATCCATTAGTGAATAATTCCCAATATAAAAGAAGATAATAGATGTTATAAAAATTATTTCAGATATTAAAAAAAGATATGTTTAAAAAATTTCATATTGATTTTATGAAGCCAAGGTGATATTCATAAAAAGTGATCAATCTTTCTCATGAACATAGACAAAACTAAATAAATAAAATAAAAGTCTACACAAAATATTTGTAAATAGAAGATGGTGGTAATTTGAGAATAATCATCCAGGATTATGTTTGGTTTATTCTAGAAATCAAGAGTTTATTAAAATTAGAAATTCAAAAATGTAAACTACCATATTTAAAGATTGCAGGATCAAAACACATAATTATTTAAATAGATGCCAAAAAATGCGTCAGTGAAACCCAGGAAGTATTGTGATTAAACCTGCAAGCAAATTGGTAACAATTTTCTTTTTTGATAAAGCCCATCAACAAAACATTTACAGCTAACATCATGTTTAGTGATATATTAAGAAAAATAAGCTAGCTTGAAGATTTAAAAGATTCGACCATTAAACTAGGATAATTAAGTGAATGTAGCTGAGTGACAAGTCTTTTAGCTGCCCTAAAAAAAGTGATTGGTGAGGATACTTGACATTTGCTCTCTTATCAAATTTAAAGTAAATAATGCAGTATTGAATAGTTTCCATGTTGTACACAGATCTCCAGAACTGATTCATCTTATGATCGAAAGTTCTTACATTTTGATCAGTATCTTCCGCTTCCCTCCCTTTCTGGCCCTGGTAAGCTCCATTCTGCTCTCTCTGCCTCTGAGTTTGCCTTCGTAAGATTTCTCGTATAGGTGGGATTAATCTTACTGTGGCTGGCTTATTCCACTTAGAACAGTGTCCTCCAGGTTCATCTCTGTTGTTGCAAATAAGACTGACGTTTTATGACTAAGCAGCTTTATGTGTATTTTATCCATTCCAACACCACTTGTGTTCTTTCTGTGCCGTGGCTATGGTGGATGGGGCTATAACCCGAGGATGCAGATACCTCTTCAAGATTCCCGTTAAATGTCCACCAAAGTGTGATCGCAGGACCATATGATAATTAATTTGATTGCGTAATTATCACACAGCACATATGCCTCTTAAATTCTCATGCTGTGTACCTTGACTATATAAACTGTTAGTCAGATACAGTTTTCACATGTGTGTGTATGTCTGCATGTGTGTGTGTGCATACAAAAACAAGTGTCTTGTCAGAGGATGTATGCCAAAAATAACCTCGCAGAAGGATAGCTTCTCAGTGTAAAGAACGAGCGTGGTCACCTTGCATCTCATATGACAAAGCGAGAGACACGGTGGTCAGTGGTCCCTCTGGACTTGGCGCATAGCATGTACGGCTCCTGGGAATGCAACTCATCCTTCAGAGCAGGGAAAAGCTCCCAACAGGTTCATGCTGCAGAGTGTGTGGCTTGGCTCACTGGACCAACACAGTGGTGCTGGTGGCACCTGGTTGACACCCTTATACCTGGTTGAGAAAGATGTCACATGTCCTGACCAAAACTCCTACTGTTGTGGAGAACAAATGTCTTCGTAGCTGAAAACTGTTTTTCAGTGGGTGGTGGGGGCAGTTTCTCCAGACATGCTACGAAGCCTCGGGCGTTAGGAGAGACTTGGTTCCTGACAATGGCATACCGAATTATTATCAGGTCATTAGATTAACATTTTCTATAATGCCGTATCTCTTATGGGAGATAAATACTTGCTCATAAGGTCTGGTGAGTATTGTTTCAATCAATTGTGATATGAAAGTAATACAATTAGATTTGAGCTCTAAATAAATAAATTACATGAACAGTTGGCCCCAGTTTCCTGTTATTTACTTTGTTACATCAGTGCCTCAATCTTATGTCTGGCTATTTGAGAGGGGCGAGGTTGTAATACTTACCAGTAACTCATAGAAAACAAAACGACTTAGGCCTGACTCACAATGAATTGAAGAAATATATTGTCATTAGTTGCAATTAGAATTCTCCCACATTAAAGCCTTCTGTAAGAGAAGCCCTGAAAAATAGCAGTGAATAGAAACCATCCTGGTGGGCACAGCTGTGAGGACAATGAGGCTAGAACCAAGAACAGACTTGGTTCTGTTCTTCCAACGTTGCCATTATTGCCAAATCCCTCACCTCCACTGAGCAAAGGTCTCCACAAATTTATTCCCTTATATTGGTCTACGAGCTAGAAGACATCATTTAATCCTCCCCTTCTTCAATTCTCACACCCACATAATTTGCAAGTCATATTAATGTTCGATTCCACTCCCACATCTCATCACTGGTCATCAAGCTGTCCCCCTTGACCATCTCCCACCTGGACTATTGCACTGGCCTGTTCTCTGCTTTCTCTGCTTCTCTTGTTCTCTACACCAGAGTAAGAACGATACTTAAAAAAATTAAATCACATCATGTACAGCACCTGTACACAACAGTATCTCATCTCTTTTAGAATATCTCCCAAATATTTTTCTGTGGCATAGAACACTACATTCACTGTTTCCATGAAAACTGTTTTCATCTTAATCTCATGCTCTGTTAACGTAGTCCTGGACTTTTTTTTCCTCAGATAACTCAAGAAAGGTCCCAAATCGGTTTTCTTTGATATTCTTCCATCCAGGGTCCCCCTCGTTGCTCCAGTTATTTTCAGTCTCTGCTCAATGAAGATTTCTCAGAGAGATTTTCCTTGAGAGAATCAGAAATATCCACTCATAACTCTTCACTCGATCCTCTTAATGTTGAGTATGTGAAACTCAACTTTGCTTCCCGTCATTTGTCTCATCTTAGAGCATGTTTTCCTACATGTGTGACCCTTGTTCATTCTGTGTCTTCCTCACCAAAGTATCAGCTTCCTGATGCAAGGATTCTCTGAGTTTTTAGTTATATTTTAAGTATATGCCATATTTTAAAATCATAACCAGTACTAAAATACTTGAGAAATTAATAACTTTTAAGAAAATCCTCATGGTTTATGTTAAAATTTGTCATCCAGTTATGAACCTAATGTTCTTTATACTAATCTCGGCTAGTGACAAGTCCGTTCTTAGTGTTTTGCTTTGGGATTTTCCACGAATCTAAAAGAGTAGGCTCAAAACGTCAGAAGGATTACACTAGTAAACCAGTTGAAATTTGTAAAATTTCTATTATCCATTACAAGCAGTCTATATTTCTAAGATTTTAAAAAATTATTAACATTATAAATAGTTAAAGCGAACAACGGTTATGCACGATTTTTCTCAGTTTCTACTGTTACTTATCTTATTTGCTGGCATTCTTCTCTTCATTCCCTGGATAAATTTTTCTTTTTCAGAACAGCTAGCTCCTATTAACTTGTGAATTCATAAAGTCTAACACGATGTCTGATATGCTTTGTTGTTAAAAATATATGATCAATTAATGACTAAAGCTATAATGAACTCTCAGCATTCTACATTTTTTGGTGAATTTGATGTGGCGAGGTCCACTTCCATTCCTTCAATGACACCGTTGTGTTAATGATAATCTCAAAAGCAAAGTCCAAGCTTCATAATTGTGATTCAACTAAACCAGTGTGAATTTCTTTTTGTTCTCATTCAAATAAGAAAAACATCTTCTTTTGACTTGGGGATGCTTTCATTGTTTTCTCTTTCTTTTTAAATACATGATCTTGAAAATTTAATTTACATTTAACAGCTCTTCTCACACCTGAGGCTGCATTAACTTGCTCTCCTGGTAATATTGATACTCCGTTTGCTGGTGACAGTATCTTTTAACTTTTAGCCAATATTCCTATTTTTTTCTTGTATTGTTTTTTCTCTTAGTTTCTTTTCTTTTTTTTTTATTTTGAGACAGATCCTCAAGCCGTCACCCTAGATAGAGTGCTGTGGCATCACAGCTCACAGCAACCTCCAATTCCTGGGCTCAACCAAATCTCTTGCCTCTGCCTCCCAAGTAGCTGGGACTACAGGCGCCCGCCACAACGCCCACCCATTTTTTGGTTGCAGCCGTCATTGTTGTTTGGCGGGCCCGGGCTGGATTCGATCCCGCCAGCTCAGGTGTAAGTGGCTGGCGCCTTAGCTGCTTGAGCCACAGGCGCCGAGCCTTTCTCTTAGTTTCTTAAAGTATCTTGGCCATATGCGTGTGTAGGGCATTGTTTTTGCATATCATCTATTAACTGGAAGGTAGCTGTTTAAAAATGCTGATGAACTGTTTTGTAGTCTGACGAGAATTAGTACAGAGGCACCGATAATCCACCTGACTTTCTGTCTAGTCTTCAAATGCTCTGTGGAGACAGATCTTTTCTGCAAGCTCTATTTGAGAGATTTCCTAAAGTAAATCCCTTCCCTAATTCACTGGATTTTCCTCCTCCTGGGTCACTATTAGACTGCACTGCGGGCATTCTCTGGGCTCCAGCTTTTTGTTACATCGTTAATCTAGCTTCACTTTTAAACTTCTGACCCACAACGGTCGCACTCACTCACGTTATCTGTTGTGGAGTTAGGCTGCCTCTCTGAACCCCAGACCCTGGAAATAGAGAGAGACTTTCTGGACTTCTGAAGAGCCTACCTGCCGTCTAATTTCATCGCTCACCCGTTTTCTTGCAGAGTGGTGGAAATATCTTCCATATCTTGAAATTGAGTTGTCATGTTACTTCGTAAAGAAGATATTAAAAAGAGGGAGGGGACAAATAAATTTTCTATACACTCCAAGAAACCTACAAAAACCACACACAAATTTGTTCTTCTGTAGTGGGGTGAAAAATGCAAGATTTACCACAAAGGTAAATTGTCTTCAATTATATTGCATATTTTCCTGGATGAAAAATAAACGTTGCATTCTGCAATGATATTTTGAAATATGTGAAATTTTGTCATCTTTGGATATACATATATAATTTAGAATCCCAAGGTCACTAACATAATAATGAAATGTAATCTACCTATATTCATAATTTAAATCATCTTTAAACTCTTTGTAGCTAAATGCAAATATGTAAAATATTGAAATACCGTCCAAATGAATGCCTTCATACAGCTGCATTGTTCAGGTATTTTTGAGAGGCTTATAGGCTTTTACAAAAGAAGAAAATCCAAATATTTGTTGAATATTCTTTCTGAGTGGTACAATAAATATATGGTTAAGCCAAAATATTACCATTACAATGTATCCAGGGACTAAGGAATAAATAATAGGGTACAGCAAGGTTTTATTTGTGAATACCTGGTATATATGTGCCATATTTTTAAGTTTTTATTTTCGAGATTCACATGTAACTTACAATATTATGAATGTGATTTTTCACCTTTCAAAATTCTAATTTTATAATTTAACCTTTTGACCAATCTACCAGAAGCAACAAACCAGAAAATACATGTGGTGTTTAAGAGTCAGAATGATTATTAACATTTTAAAAACTATGAGGTAAAATTTATGTCAAGTTAACTATGCATATTTAAAGTGCATGATTTGGTAAGTTGGGCATACGTGTGTATACATGAAACCATCACTGTTGGATTATGGTGTATGTTCTGGGTCCTTCAGGTCCCAGTGGCAAGAACGGTACTGAGTACTCAGTACTTAGTACTGGTACTGAGTTGAGCCAGCAGTGGAGTGATTACCCATCTAGAGCAATCCCACACACAGTCTTTACTACAAAGTGAAAATATATCTCAGAGGAGGAGATGGGTCATCCCCCAGAAGTGGAGACAGCCCCCAGCATCCAAGCTCACTAGTTTGCCTCATCTTTCTCCCTGCAGGATGGGGTGCCATTTCTACGTTTGGGGCAACTACAGTAGAGGTTATGTAACAGAGTTCATAACAGGTCACACCACAAGTTAGTTACATAACAGTTCCTTACTCTGTGTGTCCACCTAGAATCCTTTATGAAAACTCCCTCCATGATATGCTAATTAGATGATAATAAGCCCCAGATCATTGAAGATCACTAGGTCTGTGTATGTTCCCACCAAGGATAGATCCTAACCACAACTTCGTTCCTGGCAACAATTCAGTTCCCTCTCTCCTCTCGTAAGCACTTCCTGGCCAAATGCTTGAAAATCTTACACCATCACTGTCAAGATAATGAAGATCACCCTGAAGTTCCCTGTGCCACTCTGTAATCATTCCTCCCTATTCAGATTCTTCTACAGATAATCACTGTAACCAGTTTTCTGTTATACATTAGTTTATATAACTAATAAGCCATATAAATGGAAACATATGATACATACTTCCTGTGGTCTTGTGTCATTATTCCTTTTATATTTCTGTGTTAGATTTTATTTTTTGATGGGCAGTATTCCAGTGTGTATGGATTAGCCAAATTCTGTCTATTGGAATGTTGATGGGAACTTGGTTTGCTTCCTGTAACTAATAAAGCTTGAATGGACACATGTGTAGAAGCTCTTATATGAATATATCTACGGCTTTCCTTTTTTCCTGGGTAAATAGCTAAAAGTAAGGTGTTTTGATCTTGTGATAGATGCACAAAACAATTCTTTATAAGAAATTGACATTTTTCTAAAGTGATTATAACACTGTACATTCTTCTCATAAATATTAAAGAATTTCTTCAGTTTGACAGTTGGTATGGCTCAAATTTCCTCCACCCTAATACCATGCAATAATGTCATATCATTGATTTAATTTATATATCAAATGACTAAGAATATTTAACACCTTTCCATTTACTTACTTTTCATCCTTGTATCTTCTTTGGCAAAATGCTCATTGACTTTTAACCTAATTTATATATGTTTGATTGCCCCTGTTAAAATTTTAGAGTTCCTATTACAGTAAATTAGAATTTGCTTTGTTTAATAAAAATATTGCCAGATAGCAACTGTCAGATAGAAAATTTGATTTAATTTCCCTTTGTGAGTAATTAGCTGTTAGCATCTCAGCTCTCTTTATGCATATAATTAACTTTTCTAATCAAATCTAACTTCTTTGTTGCTGAAGATAATACTACAAGCTTTGTCATCAAATATTACACTTCCGATCATGACAAACTTAAGTGAAATAAACTGTTTGCTCAATTTTGCACATGGAATTTTTACATACAACTGGGAAACAAATGGGATAGATTGAAAGAGTTTGTAATGGCGAGGTTTCTTTGTTTAGAGAGACATTTCACATCTAAATTTCTATTTTAAATAAACGACTGAGACTCTGAAATTGTAATCAGGTACATGAAAATTGGATGTGAGCAGGCATTTGACTGCTCAGCTTCAGTTCTGCATTATGCCTCTAGGTCACCGTTAGGATCATTTACATTAGAATGACCCAACTCAAGTCTGGTTTATTGCCTATCAGTCTGGGCTAGAACTCAGAGATGTCTCTGTATGATATAAAAGTAACTGTTTAAGAAGTGAAAAAATGTAGTTACATTGCTTAATTTAGTGACATATCATTTTCAAAAGGTCCTGGAGTATGTAATTTATATATTTAACTTATGGGAAGGCAGGGGTTTTTAAACAGTAAATTAATTGGTGCTTATTTTTGAATTAACTAGGTAATCACTTTCAACTGCTGATGGTTTGCTTTGGATGCTAGTAACCACATGATTGCAAAACAAAAACCGCAAAGTGTTGTATGACCATTATATCTAATATTGAATATGCAGTACATATGGAAATAGCTTTAAAAATGATAGCCCATTGTGGGCAGTGCCTGTGGCTCAAAGGAGTAGGGTGCTGGCCCCATATACCGGGGGTGGTGGGTTCAAACCAGCCTCAGACAAAAACTGCAAAAGAAAAAAAGATCGCTCATTGAAACAATGTCAATCCTATTAATATTGTAGGTATAGGTTTTGCTCAACCGAAAAAAATCTTCCCTGTCTCAAACAATGTGCGAAAGGCAAAAGTTATTACAGCAAGCAAGGCTGCCGCTCCTGCCCCACTAAATAATTATAAATCTAAGTTACTTTCGCCAGGGACTCTACTAGATTATGGCTGTCAGCTACAAATACTGGAAAAGAAAAGCAAATTTAGAGAGTAATCTATCTTGCAGAATTTCTAGCTACACCTGACAAAAATCATCTCAAATTTTTGACTTCAATACTAGGAGAAAAAAAAAATAAGTTCACTGTCTCTTTACAATGGTAATTGGAGAAAAGAAAAATCTCTGAATCTGTCTGAGAAAAGATATGAAACCCATAAGTTAAAATGTATTCATTTTTTCCTTAGAATTGTAAAAGGATTTTATCTAATATTAATCAGCCACTTACATTAGTATCTTATTTATTTGCTAGTTTTTCCACAGGGAGGCGAAAGAGAATCTGAGCTGCTCATCCACAGTGTTCACTTTGGGTTCAGCACAGTCCCAGAAATGCCTCCTGATTCCTATTTTATTTACTGTCTGGAGTGTAAGAACATGTACTTACTATAAACTTGTCTTTTGATCAAAGCAGCCTTGATGTTATCGCACAAGTGATGTTTACTTGCATCAAGATTCTTGCCTTTGTCTCGTACATAGCACATCTTTTATTTCCCTGTGGTACATACATCCTGGATCTGGGGTTGACGGTGTAGGAATCTACCTATCTCTCGGTGGCCCAAGGCTACGCTTTTCTCTGTAAGTTCCCTGATAAATCAGCCTGCCTGACAAACTGAGGCTGTTACCTTTTTCCTTTGTTTCTTGTCCCCTTCTGTGTTTGAGGGCTGCTACACAGGCCCTTCCTTCCTTGGAACTTGTTAAAGAAGCTATCATTGGAGGCTTAAATTACTTACACATAGTCCATTCTCAAAACAAAAATTCATTTAACATTATAGTTATGATTTAATGAAACAAGAAATCAAGTTTTGAGCCTTTGTCAAATGTCCTGAGCACACATGAGTTTTATGGACATTCAAATGTAAATGTGAAACAAATTTTAAAAATTTCATTATTGCTAAACTGACCTTTATTCACAGTGTGAATTATCGATTATGACATGCAGTACACACAATACGTTCTGTGGATGTGTACTTAGAGAGTATAAATTCATTTCAATATTAGTGTTAAAACATCATAATTAGTTGGTAAAATCTTCTATGCTAGAGTACATTCCAAAGCCAAACACAGAAGTGTTTTCAATACCCAGATGTGACTCCCTGCCATTGTCACAGGTAAATCAGAGTTGATCCGTGAGCATATCTATAGAACTTATTATGTATAAATTATATTATGTATAAATTATACATAATCTTTTTTATTGTTGGGGGTTCATTGAGGGTACTAGAAACCAGGTCACACTGATTGCATTTGTTAGGTAGCGTCCCTCTTACAATCATGTTTTGCCCTCACAAGGTGTAACACCAAGACCCCATCCCCCTCACTCCTTCCCTCTCTCTGCTCTTCCTTTCCCCACCCCTCCCTCATTCTTTCTGTCTCTGCTCTCCCCTTCCCCCACCCCCACCATGTCATTAATTGTCCTCATATCAAAATTGAGTACATGGGATTCATGCTTCTCCATTCTTGTGATGTTTTACTAAGAATAATGTGTTCCACTTCCATCCAGGTTAATACAAAGGCTGTAAAGTCTCCGTTTTCTAAAATAGCTGAATAGTATTCCATAGTGTAGATATACCACAACTTGTTAGTCCATTCCTGGGTTGGTGGGCATTTAGACTGTTTCCACACTTTGGCGATTGTAAGTTGAGCTGCAATAAACAATCTAGTACAAGTGTCCTTATGATAAAAGGATTTTTTTCCTTCTGGGTAGATGCCCAGTAATTGAATTGCAGGATCAAATGGGAAGTCTATCTTGAGTTCTTTGACATATCTACATACTTCCTTCCAAAAAGGTTGTATTAGTTTGCAGTCCCACCAGCAGTGTAAAAGTGTTCCCTTCCCTCCACATCCGCGCTAGCATCTGCAGTTTTGAGATTTTGTGATGTGGGCCATTATCACTGGGGTTAGATGGTATCTCAGGGTGGTTTTGATTTGCATTTCTCTAATAACTAGGGATGATGATCATTTTTTCCTATGTTGTTAGGCATTCATCTGTCTTCTTTAGAGAAGGTTCTATTCATGTCTCTTGCCCATTGATATATGGGATTGTTGGCTTTTTTCATGTGGATTAATTTGAGTTCTCTACAGATCCTAGTTATCAAGCTTTTGTCTCATTCAAAATATGCAAATATCCTTTCCTATTGTGTAGGTTGTCTATTTGCTTTGGTTGTTGTCTCCTTAGCTATACAGAAGCTTTTGAGTTTCATTACGTCCCATTTGTTTATTTTTGTTGTTGTTGCAATTGCCATGGCAGTCTTCTTCATCAAGTCTTTCCCCAAGCCCATATCTTCCAGTGTTTTTCCTATGCTTTCTTTCAGGATTGTTATTGTGTCATGCCTTAAATTTAAGTCCTTTATCCATCTTGAATCAATTTTGGTGAGTGGAGAAAGGTGAGAGTCCAGTTTCAGTTTTTTACATGTGAATATCCAGTACTCCCAGCACCATTTATTGAATACGTAGTCTTTTCCCCAAGGTATGCTCTTGATTGGTTTATTGAAGATTAGGTGGTTGTAAGTTGTTAGTTTCATTTCCTGGGTTTCTATACGATTCCAAATGTCTATGTCTCTATTTTTGTGACAGTACCATGCCATCTTGACC
>CAUYRH010048719.1:0-77583 GCA_963574655.1 Perodicticus potto | reverse complement strand
AAAGAAGAGAAAAATAATCTCAAAGCAAGCAGAATAATGAAAATAACAATAGTAGCAGAAATCAAAGAAATTGAAAACAGAAAAGATTAATGAAACCACAAGCTGTTTCACTGGGGAAAAATCAATAAAATGCACAAATCTCTACCAAGACTGACAAAAAGGAGAAAAGTCACCAGTATCAGGAAGAAATGAGGTCTATCACAACAGATTATGCAGCTACTAAGAAGGTAATTATGAATATTACAATTTTACAATATTACTTCTAAGATCTTCTAATCACTTAGAAGAAATGAACCAATTTGTTAAAAACCATAAACTACCCAAACTCATTCAAGATGAAATATGTAACTTTAATAAGTCTTAAAGAAATTGAATTTATAGGCTCAGCGCCTGTGGCTCAACGGGCTAAGGCACCAGCCACGTACACCTGAGCTGGCAGGTTCGAATCCAGCCTGGGCCAGCCAGACAGCAATGACGGCTGCAACCAAAAAATGGCCTGGCGCTGTGGCGGGCGCCTATAGTCCCAGCTACTTGGGAGGCTGAGGCAGGAGACTCACTTGAGCCCAGGAATTGGAGGTTGCTGTGAGCTGTGATGCCACGGCACTCTATCCAGGGTGACAGCTTGAGGCTCTGTCTCAAAAAAAAAAAAAAAAAAAGTATAGTAATAGAACGTGGCCCTGGTATGGAAGTAAACATGTAGACCAATGGGACAGAATAGAGAGCTCAGAAATGAACCCATACATTTCTACAAAGATGCCAAAACCAAACAAAGGGGAAAGAGCAGTCTTTTAACAGCTCAATACCCACAAGGAGAAAGATGGAATTAGACCTTTATCTCACACCAAATACAAAAATTAATGCAAAATGGAATGAAGACTTAAATGTAAGACCTGAAACTATAATCCTACTAAAAGAAAACATAGGGAGAAAGCGCGATGATATTGGTCTGGGCCATGATTTTGCAAATATGACCCCAAAAACATAGGCAATAAAAGCACAAATAGACAAATGGTATTACACCAAAATAGAAAGCTTCTGCACAACCAAGGAAACAGCCCACGGGACAAAAAACCTATGGAACAGGAGGAAATATTTGGGAGCCATAAGTCTGATAAGGGGCTAATATCCAAAACATATAGAAACTCAAATAACTCAGGAAGAAAACAGACAAAGGATTTGAATAGACATTTCTCAAAAGAAGATATACAAATCACCAATGGGTATTTGAAAAAAAAAGTCACCACCGCTAATCATCAGAGAAATGCAAATTAAAACCATAAGGAGATATCACCTGATATCTGTTAGACTGGCTATTATCAAAAAGATGAAAGGTAAGGGCGGTGCCTATGGCTCAGTGAGTAGGGTGCCAGCCCCATATACCGAAGGTGGCGGGTTCAAACCCGGCCTCGGCTGAACTGTAAAACAGAAAAATAGCCGGGCATTGTGGCGAGGGCCTGTAGTCCCAGCAACTTGGGAGACTGAGGCAAGAGAATCAGCTAAGCCCAGGAGTTGGAGGTTGCTGTGAGCTGTGTGACGCCACGGCACTCTACCGAGGGAGATAAAGTAAAACTCTGTCTCTACAAAAAAAAAAAAAAAAAAGATGAAAGGTAAGTGTTGAAGAGGATGTGGAGAAAAGGGAACCCTAGCACACTGTTGATGGGAAGGTAAGCTGGTTTGATCATTATGGAAAACAGTACGATTAAGTATAGAGTAGAGATGTCTTAACACAGTAATTAAGTAAACAAGGTGAGGTATATATTAACCAGTGCAATGTAAGCATTCCTAATTCTATATGAAATCAGCACATTGTGCCCTACAAATGCATTAATGTATACATGATCTATGTATTTATGATTTAATAAAAAAAAAAACAGTGTGGAGTTTTCTCAGTAAATGAAAAATAGAACCACCACATAATCCAACAATCCCATTCCTGGGTATGTATCAAATGACATGAAATCAATATGTCAAAGGGATATCTACACTTCCGTATTCACTGCAGCACTATTTACAATAGCCAAGATATGGAATCAATTTATGTGTCCATCAACAGATGAACGGGTTAAAAAAAAAGTGGAATACTATTCCACACAATGGAATACTATGCAGCCTTTTAAAAAGGGAAATCCCCTGATTTGTGACATGGATTAATGCGAAGGACATTATGGTAAGTGAAAGAAGCCAGACACAAAAAGATAAATGCTACATGCTCTCACTTACACATATCTGGAATCTAAAAAGTTGAATTTATAGAAGTAGAGACTAGAATGGTCTTGGGATTGCATGTGGAGGGAGGGTTGGGAAGATTCTGATCAAAGTCTACAAAATTTCAGTTAGATATGAGAAGTAAGTTTAAGAGGTCTAGTGCATAACTTGGATGACTGTAGTTAATAGCAATGTATTATATTTTTGAACATTAAGAGTAGATTTTAAGTGTTCTTTCTACTAAAAATGATAAATGTGTGGGGTCATGCCTGTATTAATTAGCTCAATGTAGATAATCCACAGCATATACATATCTCAAAACATCTATACACAATAAATATGTGCATGTTTGTCAATTTAAAAATGAAAATAAATGAATACATTTACTTAAAAAAAATTCCAAGTAGGGCAGTGCCCAGAACAATTTCATGGGTTGTTTAAAATTATCATAATGAGGCTCAGCGCCTGTGGCTCAAAGGGCTAAGGTGCCAGCCACGTACACCTGAGCTGGCGGGTTCAAATCCAGCCCGAACCCGCCAAACAACAATGACGGCTCAACCAATAAATGGCCGGGCATTGTGGCGGGCGCCTGTAGTCCCAGCTACTTGGGAGGCAGAGGCAGGAGACTCGCTTGAGCCCAGGAATTGGAGGTTGCTGTGAGCTGTGATGCCACAGCACTCTAACCAGGGTCACAGCTTGAGGCTCTGTCTCAAAAAAAAAAAAAAAAAAAGAGAACATATGCCCCAGAATTTTTAGCATAGCTCAATTCACAATCTTCAAGATGAGAAAAAGGCTCAGCACCCATAGCTCAGTGGTTAGGCTACTGGCCACACGCACTGGAGCTGGTAGCTTTGAACCCAGCCTGGGCCTGCTAAACAAAGAAACAACAACAACAATAACAAAAATAGCTGGGCATTGTGGCAGGTGCCTATAGTCCCAGCTACTTGGGAAGCAAGAGAATTGCTTGAGTCCAAGAGTTTGAGGATGTTGTGAGCTATGATGCCATAGCACTCTACAGAGGGCGACAAAGTGAGACTCTGTCTCAATTAAAAAAAAAGATGTGGAACCAACCCAAGTGCCCATCTACACATAAATGGGTTAATAAACTGTGGTATATGTATACCATGGAATACTATTCAGCCTTAAAAATTAAGGAGCCTTTACATTTTTTGTATTAACCTGGATGGAGTTGGAGAACTTCCTACTTAGTGAAGTATCACAAGAATGGAAAAGCGAGAATCCAAGGTACTCAGTACTAATATGAAACCAGTAGATGAACAAATACATACCCACACGACAGAAAACACAATTAAACTCATTTGGGTGGGAGAGACAAGGAAGGAGGAGGATTTGTGTGCTCTCAACTAACAGGCCCAGTGTGAGGGTACATGGCGCACCCCCTGGGTGAGGGAGGCAACTACAGCCTGGACTTTACCTAACAAATACAAACAATGTAACTTAATCCTCTGTACCCTCATATTAATTTATAATTTTAAGAAAGATTTAATAATATCGAGGATAAAATTCTATGGGAAGGGCAGGATCTCATGACCCCTAAGTGCAAAGTGCATGCTTGCAGGTGTGAATATGAGTGAGTGAGCAGCATAGGGGAAGGAGGAAAACAAGGTAATTAGTACTTACAGTAACTTCAGTAAGAGGCAGAAGAAGAGTAATCAGGCCCAGGGAGCCCACAATAGGAAGGTAAGGTGGGGTAAGCAGACTAACGTCAACCCAGGCTCTCACCATGGTTTAACCAATGGGTAAAATGTCTCACCTGGGCACACACAGATGAGAAACAGAAAAGTTCAAATGCGTATCTGCCAGAAGCCAAGAACTATATCCTTTCTCCTCACAGCATAGAAGTAGAACAGAAAAGAGCAAGTAAAAGTATCTACAGAAGTGGCAATGATGTAAGACACGGTGGTTAGTGCCACAACAAAGTGACTTTGTTGAACCTTACCTGAGTCTGTGCTCCTGGACAATAGCAAAAGTCAAGACATCCTCACCCACCAAATCATTTTGTGTTCTGGAAAATAATTCACTGTGTTTCAGGAAATGCAGACCCTTCTGTGCCCACTGACCAATCTGTCTGCAAGGCCTGCAAAGGTGACTTGGCCAGCTATAGTTAGGACCTCCTCTCCCAGCCCCCGGAGGCATGGCCTTCTTTTGGGCGCTGGAATAAGAAACAAACCTTCCTTAATAACTTCTCCCAAGAATTGCTTGATAACAGGAAAGTACCCTCCCTGATTTGGTGTCTAACCATCAGCTCATCCTCTTACCCTTCCTGTAAAAGAAAGCCCCTTTCTGTCTGACCTTGGAGACTCTTTCCAGCCTCATGTTCAAAATCTCTCTTTGGCTGTCATCCCCTTCTCCTATTAGAATATTCTCCTTCTCCCTGTTGTAGTAGACCCGCTTCTTATTGCAATTATCCTTTTGAATACAGTTCCTCCTTACCTAAGATGCAATTTAACTTTACCAGACCAAAGTTACAAGGTAGAGCGTAAAACACACCTAGCCATCAGGGCCAGAAAAGTAAAAGAAGACACTGGGATCTGAATAAGAACTGACAACATTTCATTAGATGATCAAAGGAAAAATGCTTTGGAAGGTTAATGCCATAGTGCCCGGGGATGACTTATAAAGCTGTTGTAAATGGTTAGAGAGAACGTTCAGAAGGTTGATGTTCAGGAAGTGTGTCAGGGAGCTGTAAGGACCAACCAGTTCCTAACAAGGGACCAGAACATCTTCATAGAAACAGTCTTCACTGAAAATTAAAAATGAATGTAAACCAGTTAAATGTTCAAACTACCCAACAGCACCTCTGATAACTGTAGCAGTAATGGAAATAGAATGCAGTGGATGGAGCCTGCTAGAACTTTTGCCCACTTATTTGAGTGTCTTAAGCAATTAAGTGAACCCATGCAGAAGGAGAGAAGAAGTAAAAGAAACAAACATAAAATATCTACAAATAAGAAGGTAATTCAACACCACAATAAAGAAAATCACATTTGCACATAAGTGTGAAATGTATATTGCTATAGTCTAAATATGTCCCCCTAAAATTTATATGTTGAAGTCCTCAACCCCAATGTGATGATATTTGGAGGGGGATGTTTGGGAGATGGTTAGTTTATGCAGACAGAGCCTTCATTAATAGTATTAGTGCCCTTGTACATGATACTCCTGAGAGCAGTCTTGTCTCATCTGCCATGTGTGGACACAGTGAAAAGATACATCTGTTACATAAGCCAGAAACCAAATCTATCTGTGCCCTACATTAGACCTTCTTAGCCTCTAGAACTGTGAAAAGTGAAGTTCTGGTTTTGCTTTTTTATTTCTTTTTTCTTTTTGAGACAGTCTCACTTTCTTGCCCCAAGCTAGAGTGACATGGCACCATCCTAGCTTGCAGAAACCTCAAACTCAAGTGGTCCTGCCATCTCTGCTTCCACTCTGCTGGGGCTACAGGCACCTGACGCAAGGCCTGGCTAATTTTTCTATTTTTAGTAGAGATGGAGTCTTGCTCTTGCTCAGGCTGGTCTTAAACTCCTAAGCTCAAGAGAACCTTCCATCTTGGTCTCCCAGAGTGTCAGGATTACAGGCATAAGCCACCATGCCCACCAGTTCTTCAGCTAATTTTTGAATTTGGTTTGCCCTTTTTTTTTTCTTTTTTTACTTCTTCGAGATGCATCATTGGATTATTTATTTCAAACTTTTCTACTTTTTAGATGTAGGCATTTATTGTTATAAACTTTCCTCTTATTATTGCTTTGGCAGGAGCCCAAAGATTTGAATATGCTATGTTTTCATTTACATTTTTTTGAGAAATTTTTAAAATTTTCTTCTTAATTTATTCTTTAAGTCACTGGTCATTCAGGAGCATATTTTTAATTTCCATGTTTGTATTTTTTCCAATGTTCTTCTTCTTATTGATTTCCAACTTTTTTCCATTGTGATCAGAGAAAGTACTTGGCATTATTTCAATTTTTTGAATTTTTTAAGACTTGTTTTGTAGCCTAACGTGTGGTCAGTCCTCAAGAATGATCCATGGCTGAGGAGAAAATTGTGAATTCTACAGCTGTGGTTGAAACATTCTGTAAATATCGATTAGGTCTTTTTTGGTAGATAGTGCAGATAAGTCCAACATTTTGTTGTTTATTTTTTCTGTTTAGCACATCTGTCCAATGCTGAAAGTGAAGTGTTGAGGTCTCCAGCAATTACGGTTTTGGATTTTATCTCTCTCTCTTATGTTCTGATAATATTTGCTTTATGTATCTGGGTGTTCCAGTGTTGGGTGAATATATATTTAGAATTATTTTATCCTCATGCTTAATTGAACCCTTATCATTATATAATGACCTTCTTTGTCTATTTTTACCATGTTTGTATTAAAACCTATTTTATCTGATATAAGTACAGCTACTCCTGCTTTTTTATGGAATACCTTTTGCCAACCTTTTATTTTCAATCTATGTATTTCTTTATAGGTGAAGTATATTTCTAACAGACACCATATAGTTGAGTCTTGTTTTGGGGTCCATTCAGCCACTCTATATCTTTTGATTAGAGAATTTAGCCCATTGACATTTAATACATTACTGATAAGTAATATTGTTATATAATGTCTGGTTGTCTTGTGGTCCTCCCTTTTTTTCCTCCCTGTCTTCTTTTGATAAAAGTCATTTTCTCTATATTTTGTTTTAATTTCTTGCTTTTGTGTTTATGTGTATGTGTTGTAGGTTTTTTGATATTAGGTTACCATGTTTAACCAATTATTAAACATGTAACAACTCTGCTTACAAACAAATAAGCAAAGAGAAATAGAACAAATTCTACACTTTAACTCCATCCCCACAGCTTCTTACTTCTCTGTTGTTTCCATTCATATCTTTTTTTTTTTTTTTTTTTTAGAGACAGAGTCTCACTTTATTGCCCTGTGTAGAGTGCCTTGGTGTCACACAGCTCACAGCAACCTCCAACTCCTAGGCTTAGGTGATTCTCTTGCCTCAGTCTCCTGATTAGTTGGGACCACAGGTGCCCACCACAAAGCCCGGCTATTTTTTTGTTTTGCAGTTTGGCCGAGGCCGGATTTGAACCCAACATCTTTGGTATATGAGGCCGGCACCCTACTAGGCAAGCCACAGGCACCGCTCCGTATCTTTTTATACTATCTATCTCTCAAGAGGTTGCTGTTGTTATGTTTGAGAAGTTTGTCTTTTAGTCTTTCTACCCAACATATAAGTGGTTCATACACCATAATTATAGCAATAGATATTCTGTACTTGTGTCCTTACTGTGACAGTGAGTTGTACACATTTAGAAGGTTTCTTATTGTTCATTAACATCCTTTTCTTTCAGAGTGAGGGACTTCTCTTACAATTTCTTGTAGAATAGATATAGTGTTGATAAAATCCCTCAGGATTTGTTTTTCTGGGAAAGTGTTTATTTCTCTTTCATATTTGAAGGATATTTTTGCATGATTTAATAGCCTGGAGTTAAGAGGTTTTCCTTCGGCATTTTGAATATGTCATGTCACTTTCTTCTGACCTGTGAGGCTTCCACTGAGAAGTCTGTTGCTGGATGTATTGGAGCTCTTCTTTGTATGCAATATTTTCTTTTTTCTTGCTTCTCTTGGGAAATTTTCCCTATCTTTGACCTTTGGAAGCATGATTATTAAATGCCTTGAGGAAGTCTTCTTTGTAATAAATCTGCTTGATGTTCTATGACCTTCTTTTGTCAGAATATTGATATTTTCTCTCTCTAGGTTTGGAAATATCTCTGTTATTATTTCTTTGAATAAAGCTGCTGCCCCAATATCTCTCTTAACCTACTCTTTAAGGTCAATAACGCTTGTATTTGTCCTTTGGAGGCTATTTTCTAGATCTTATAGGCATGCTTCTTCCTTTTTTATTCTTCTTTTCTTTCTTCACTTTTGAGTGTGTATTTTTAAATAGTCTGTCTTCAAGCTCACTAATTCTAGGTCTTTTGCTGTTAAGAGTTTTGTTTTTTGCAAAATATAGTTTTTGTTTAAGACAAAAGACTTGAAACATTAAAAAGTTCAAATGATGTAGAGTTTTTCTTAAGTTAATAAGTTCATTCAAGACAAATAAATAAGGAAAATGTGACTAGAACTTTACTTTAGGTACACATTTCATTAAAATTTCTAGAAAAATCAAGGAAATAATAGATCATGAAAGATTTCAAGGACACCCAAATGTGCTACTCTCTGGGTAAGAAAGCTGTTCATACTTTAATTGTACATTGTGGATTTTGAAATTTTATATTTTTGGCTTTATTTTGACTCTTCAAAACGAATATCAGTAGTATGAAATGAGATGAATATGAATTCATCTTAGAGAGCTTAGGAAATATTTCATGTCTAAATATTCTGTCAATCATTTCTTACTTTGCTTCATCATATTTGTGTCCAGTCATAGTCATCTTTTCACATCCATTATTTGTTTAAACATATAAATATACATAGTCTATTTTCTATATTTAAAAATTATACAATCTGACATTTCTATTGATCTCATTTTGTGAAGAGACAATTCCCTTGATTCTTGCTCATAGTGGTTTATTTTTTCTTTCATTAATTCATATTGTAAAATTATGCTTTTCAGAATTCTATGCAAAAAAAAAATCCTCTGAGTTCTCAGACCAATGTGTCTTGCTTCAAAGCAAATTAGTTTTTAATGCAGGGCATGACTAGCGTAGAATAGACTTAAATTGAATTTTAGTTTAGTTAATGGGATGCCCAATGAGCGTAATTCCAGACTCAAACCCACTTTGGTGTAGTGTTGGGTGAAATATCTTGATGATTTTTTTTTTCTCCACCAAGTCTGAAAGTAAGGACCAAGTCAAGCAAGTATTCAGTAGTCTCCCTCTGAAGGGTGGGCTATAACTTGACACCTGGTATTGCTACCTTTCCAGAGGCCTGGCCTATGTGGGATCTCCCATCTGGTTTCTCACTCTGCTCGGGCAAACCTTGGGTTTCCTTTCCTTTCCCTATACCATATGTTAACCCAGAATTTACATTTTAAACTGCAGTAAACTCCCAAGATTGTTCACCTCTCCCTTATCTAGATTTCTTTTTTATTTCTTTCCAATGTTTTTAGCCTCCAAGAATTTACTTAACATGCCGCCTATTCAGGCATTATTTAAAATTAGGATGGTGCATTCTTTAGTATTTTAGGTGTTCTGTCCTGGGAGTGTTTGGCACACACCCATATTGTTTCATCATGTTCATCCTTTTTACCTCTGTAATCTAATTTTCTTCCCCACCGTCCTACGAGAAGTGTTCGGGCCATGGCCAACAATGACTTCCATGCTACTAAATTTACTATACTTCTCTAGA
This sequence comes from Perodicticus potto, assembly GCA_963574655.1. Taxonomy (NCBI): domain Eukaryota; kingdom Metazoa; phylum Chordata; class Mammalia; order Primates; family Lorisidae; genus Perodicticus; species Perodicticus potto. The sequence goes on along the minus strand of CAUYRH010048719.1, from coordinate 68,024 downwards.
CCTCTTGGCAGAATTCAACACATTTGTCCAATGGCATGTCCTCTGAGAATTCTTTTGAATTTCTCTGAGTTTTCTCTGGAAGTCATAGCATAACATTCCTAGTCTTAACCATGTACTTCCTGCTGTTCCTCTCTTGTCTCTGAGTTGGAATCCTCCTCCTTTATCATAAATAGTGCTCATAAAGATCATAATCATACTCTAATGGCATAAAATAAACTCTTGAAGCATTTTCTTCTCCTTTTCCTCACTCTTCTCTCCCCCTACCTCTTCCTCCTCTCCTTGTCTCTCCTTCTCCCTTTCCCATGCTCTCTCTCTCCTCAGATGACTGTATTCTTCCTCACAGATTAGGAGATAGGGCCACTAAAGAGGCAATTAAGTTAAAATGAGGCTTGTAGAATGGGGCCTTAATCCTATATCACTGAAATTCTTATAAAAAGAGGAAATTTGGATGCATGAGGAGATACCAGGAGTGGACACACTCAGAGGAAAGGCCAGGTGAGGACACAGGGAGGGTTATCAACAAGTCAAGGATAGAGGCCTTCAAAGGAGTTGAGCCTGCTGACACCTTTACCTCAAGACTTCCACCCTCCAAAACCATGAGAAAATAAACTACTATTGTTGAAGCCACAAGGTCTTTGGTGTTTGCTTATGGCAGTCCCCTGGGTTGACTAATGCAATATCTGTCTATCTGATATCTACCTTGGAAACCCTACAGATATCTCAAAATAAACTTGTCCAAAACTGAGCTTCTCCCCCAACTTGTTCTTTCTTAATCTTTGACAACTGAATGGATAAAGAAATAGTGACATACATATATTCAGCATTCTTTTTTTTTCTGAGACAAAGTCTCACCATGTCACTCTTGGTAGAGTGCTATGGTGTCATAGCAACTTCAAACTCTTGGGCCCAAGTGATTCTCCTGCCTCATCCTCCCAAGTAGCTGGGACTACAGGTGCCCGCCACAACTCCCCAGCCATTCTCTGGTTGCAATTGTCATTGTTGTTCAGCTGGCCTGGGCCAGGCACGAACCCATTAGCCTCGGTATATGTGTCCAGGGCCCTACCCAACTGAGCTATGGGTGTTGCCCTATTCAGCCTTCTTTTTTAAAAAGGCAACCTGAAATTTGAGACAATGTTTGTGAACCTAGAGGACATTATGCTCAGTGAAATAAGACACACATCGAAAGAAAAATATTGCATGAACTCACTTGAATGTGGAATCTAGAAAAGCAGATCTCACAGAAACAGAGAGTAGAATAGTGATTACCAGAGGGAAAATGTTGGGGAAGAAGAGGTGTAGGTCAAAGAGTACAAAGCGGCAGTTATGTAAGATGAGGGCATCTGGAGATCTAATGCACAACCTGAGGACCGTAGTTAGCAATATTGTATTACACACTTGACTTTTTGCCAAGAGTAATTTTCAGGTGTTCTTATCACACTCACACACAAAAGATAGAAAAGTGAGAAGATGGAATTTGCTTGACTGGAGTAATCATGTGACTGTATGTACGTATTCCAAAACACCTTAAAAATATGCAATAATAAAGGTCTTCTACTCCCCATTAAATGTCCCCACCATCCAACAATGTGAAAAAAAAAAACAACTAAGAGTAGTCTTTTATTACTCTGTCAATATAAACAAATCATACCAATTATTTTTCAAATACTTATTTTCATCACTACCATTATAGTTCATATCACTATTATTTCCTACTTGGCCTAATCAATAAGCCCACACATTATCTCTCAACTTTATTCTTATTTTGCTACAGTATATTCTCCACTCAGAAACCAGAGTAATCTTGTTAAACATTTTGTGCACCTGTTAGTTTGTCCTCAGAGGGAAGGTTGGTCCAAATTTGCTGTCCCAATGTGGATTTCCATGTCCAAATCCAGAGTCCCAATGTGATGACTTTTTGTCTCTCTTCCTTCTTGTCTTTTGCCTTTTCCCTTTCTTCTCAGAGATAGACTATTCTCATGAAATCTAATTTCCTTATCATACCAAAATTTTGGGCTGAGCATGTTCTTCATTGGCACTCTTGATGGCAGGATAGGTTTGTCTTGGGTTCTGCATTTGCCAATCTCCAACATGAGCACCAGCTGAGGCACTTCCAGAAGCATCAGGGGACTCATCCCTGAAACATTCTCCTTTGGAGATTCAAACCCTAGATGATAACTTTGGAGGCTGACACATGCACCCTACGTGGCCTCTCATTAAGGTGCCTTTCTGAGTAAAGGTGCAGGAGGACAGGAAAACTTGCTTTTCTGTACCTGTTCACTCCTCCCTCCTCTGCCTTCCTATACTTTCTCTCTACTGTATTTTCTGACTCCTACCCCTTTCTACAACATTCCTGCATGGGAGCAGTATTCGTTTTGCCCATCTTTTCATAACACTAGGAATGGTACAGGAGGGTTAGAAATGTGTCTTAAACATCCAATTGTCCCCAGGTCTTAGCACCAAGTGTAAATCGTGATGATAAATACCACAGTAGGTATTTAATAATTCTTTGTATATTCAAAAATGATGCTTTGACAAAATTTAGAAATTTCTGAAAAATTAAAAATACCATCAGGAACAATTTCATGCTGCGGCAGATCAGAGGAACAGTCTGCTGAATGTGTAAACCACACTGCCTCTCACACATGAGTGGGTGGCTGGGAACCCAGGGGCCCTGGTATTTAACATTCAGAAAGTGCTTGTTACAGGAATGTACCTTACACTTAGGAACTCCTGGAAACTATCCAGGACAGCAGGATGGGTTCGGCCCTTGGCCCAGAGAAAGAAGCTTAGAGAGAGGATGAGGAACCTGCCACAATCACACAGCTAAGGAAGGGGTTGATCGAAGATTCCAGATCTGGCCTGTTAGCTGCAGTGACTATGATGGTAACGATTATTCTGGGGTCCTCATAAAGAACCCAATTCAAAGTTCAAAGAGTGGAGCTGTGAGTTCCCCTGGCCTCGCTCATCTATGTACCACTAAGCAAAAAAAAAAATGACATCCCAATTGATCCAGTCACTTAGTTAACTCTCTTGCTATTTGTCTTTCAAAATAGGCTAACACATGGGGTAATCATGTCACTACTATTATCTAACAAATTCAACAAGTACAGACAAAGTCTGCAAGGTCATGCCCGTTTCCCTGCAATACACAGTACAATGCTTTGTCCAGAGAAGTTTACCAGAGTGGACCAGAGTAGGATCAATAAATAGTAAATAGATAACTAAATGAAATACTTTTCAGATAAGAGGATGCTTACCTAGAAGCAAAAGTATTTTGACTTTTAACTTTTATTTATAGAATAAATGATTCTAAAAAACATTGATATAAAAAGTCTATACTACCCAGAACTTTAAAAAAAAGTTCAAGTGATTTTATCTATTTTTCCGATACGGATTGTCTGTGAAACCAGGAAACTCGATTACACATATTTCTTCCCTGCAGACATAACTGACATCCATCAAACCACCTGTAAGTCGGGCAGGGGGAAGGAGAGAGCCCTCAGGCACCTCACAATTCTCTCAGTGTGTAAATAAATTCCCAATGAACCCTCATATCAGCAGCAGAGTCTTTGTTCACATATCAATAAACTGAAGTATACAACTGAGTTTACTCTCCACATATAAACTGTTTCCAGGATACAACTCACAAAATAACAAGAAGTAAACCATGAAGTTCTTGAAATGTTTAAGAATTACAGGAACTTCCTAAGAAAGAAACAAAAATATTATGCTTTGTAAAACATCACTAAAAGTTGCACTTAGGGTTGTTTTGTTTGGTGAGTAAATGGGGTAATATTTCCACTCTGAAGACATCGGCTCAGTGTGACTGAGCTGCAAATTTGTAAGGAAGAGTCTCGCTTCATACAGCCTATCCTCTACCGGAGAGAAAGAGAGTATGCCGCTATCTAAAAGTATTCCCCACATAAAGAAGGCAAAGAAACTCACTGGTTGCACTGTCTGCATGAATGTCAATATGAATGAAAAAACAGAGATCATGGGTCTGAGGACCAGGTGTCCTTCAAAGCATCCTGTCTTGCTTCTCCTTCTTTATACTTTACCACTTTGCCAAAGCCACCAGTTTCATTTTATATGTTTTTTTCTTTTTGATACAGAGCCTCAAGCTGTCACCCTGAATAGAGTGCCATGGCACCACAGCTCACAGCAACCTCCAACTCCTGGGCTCAAGCAAGTCTCTTGCCTCCACTTCCCAAGTAGCTGGGACTACAGGCACCTGCCACAATGCCTGGCTATTTTTTGGTTGCAGCCGTCATTGTTGTTTGGCAGACAGAGGCTGGATTTGAACCTGCCAGCTCAGTTGTACGTGGCTGGCGCCTTAGCCACTTGAGCCACAGGCGCTGCGCCCATTCTATATGATTTTAACAGGCACTCCATGAGGCAGACTGTTTTTCACCCATCAACTAATATAAAGTGCAGGCCTACTGGATGTGAGGCACAGAGCACTTGTGAATAATCTGGTGCTCAAAGACCTTGCATGACCTTCTCAAGGTCGCATATCTAGTGCAGCTGATGAACGCCTGTCTCAGATGCTATAAAATGTTTGTCCTTTTCCCAAACCCGTATGCTGAAATCCTGACCTCCAAAATAACAGCAATAGGAGGTAGGGCCTCTGAGAGATAATTAGGCCATGATGGTGGAGCCCTCATAATGAGATCAGTGCCCTTGTAAAAGAGCCCCAGACAGCTCTCTCACCTTTCTGCCTCCTGAGGATACAATCAGCAGACAATAGTCTGCAAACCAGAAGACAATCTTCACCCAGACCCAAATCTGCTGTGCCCTGACCTTGGATGCCCAGCCTCCAGAACTGGGAGGCGTAAATTTCTGTTGTTTACAAGCCCCTCAGTCCATATTATTTCATACATGATCCTGAGTGGATTGAGACACCAGATCATCTGATTTCAAGTTCTATGCTCTTTAGGCTACTACAGAGAAATTCTGAACCATATGAATTTTAAGTGAGTGAAGGTATATTAGAAGTCATTGATCATGATATTTAGACAAGTTGCAAAGAAGCTGTGAAAGATTGCTTTATCCCTGAGAAGGTTTCATGTTTCCATGCCTGGTGAGCCCCAACAAGTTGTAATTGAGCCACCTGGGAAGTGGTTGGGAAGGCAAGCACCTCTGGGAGGACAACCCTGACAGGTCTCTGCTGACTGCCACACACGAGCACTGGATTCCATTGAAATCTGCAAAGTTCTCCCTGCCTCACCCCAACCTAACTCCTCACGAGCAGTAAGGATAGGCCATGAGAAAACAATGCCCTTGCCCAAGAAAGTCATGGCTGTGACCAGCTGGAAGCATTGTGAAAATCCATCTGACCACAGTAGTTTTCTATGGCAAGTAAAAACTCGAGTGTTGTGACATAAGCCAGTGAGAAGAAATCCAGAAAGACTCGTAGACAGAACTTCTGACTTTGGGAAAGAAATATTGGGACTTGCCAACAACATATCTGGGAAATGGGCCACTTGGTTTTGAAGGCTTAGACACAAAAAACGCCTTGGAGGGCTGAGGCCAACCCCATGAAAAAGAACCAGACTGTTCACACGGGAACAAGTCGGCAGCCACCTGCTGGGAGCTGCACTCACTTGTGGCGACATTAGGGAAACATTCTGCGCAGCTGAGAAGGGCTTGGAAGGAAACTTCACAACGGTCAAGAATGTACTGTTCTTTGAGCTATTTCCTTTAACAACTTGGAAGAAATAATAATTAATATAAACAGTAGTCACCAGACTGGGCTGAATGCAGGAGAAACTAGAGCACAAGATTCACAGTCAAACAATTCAAGTTCAAGGCCAGGTTTTGCCCAACTGTTCTGTATGAACAGGGACAAATAGTTACAACTTTCTAAGCCTGTTTCCTCCTGTATAACGCAGTTCACACTTGCACTACAGGGCTATTATGAGGCCTAAATTCCCTATGGATGTGGAAATAATTCCTCACTTGCTTATTAAACTTAATAGTTTTATTAGTTGCAATCAGATAATTCTCAAAGATGTAGAAGAAATAATACAGAACAAGGATGGGAGTCCAAGAACAAATCTCTAGCCTCCAAAGGCATTATAGCCACAAAGAGTTCAAGATGTTAAACTCATTTATGCTTTAAAAAAATTAAAAACCTGTCCAGAATATGCTAAAATATGAAAAAAACTAACACATTGATTTTACCAAGCAAACTTAACTAATATGCCAGTATAATCAGTATAGGCTAGGAAAGGAAAAATGTAGAATGAGTCTCAAAAAGTAGTGATTGAGATGCTAAATTAATAATAGCTAATAAATGGAATTCAAAGTCATGGCCAGGAGTAAAATGGTATTTGCCTAACACAAAGAAGAATGTTCATTTCAAAGCAGCGGCTTTTAACTTGGAAACATTGGATGAGTCTCACTAATACCAAGAATATGAGAGAAAAGAGAAAAGGAGGGGCCGTACCACTATGACAACTCAACATGGTTAAAGAAGTTTTCATGATACATTAAACGTTGATGTCAGACTAAGGAAAATAAAACACTGGAATCTGTGTATTTGATTATATAAATGAAAATGCAAAGACAGAAACAGGGTAACATTTTCAGGGCGGGTAAGAAGTATTGGCAGCAGCAGGAAGCTCCCGAGTCTTCCAGGACGAGGCAGCAAACCTTGAAAACCTGTAGGCCGTGTCAACACAGAGATGAGCCCTGGCGCAGGAGCAGGACGGCACAAGCCTTGTGGCGACATTAGGGAAACAATGGAGAAATAACTTTGCATAAATGAGTGCAGACCTGCCAGAAGTAGTCAGAAGGAACAGTGTCCCAGGCCTGGGCTTGTGAGTGAGAGGAGAGAAATACACACCAGACCTGGACGGCCTGCTGCCTTACTAGACCTGAGTCCTCTAAATTCACAAATCTACACCCTCCTCCTGCACAACACCAGGGGATGCTGGGCAGAGGCCTCGGGGAGTAGGAACGCAGTAAAGCCAGAAGGGAAAACGAGGGAAAAGAAAGCTGAGATTCAAAACAAAATCGGCTAGCATAGCAGCAGAGTGAAAATGGAGAGAGCGCGTGGAGGGGTCTGTGTTCACACCTCTCATTAAATCGAATTGGGTCTGGAGAGAGAGCATCCCAAAGGCAGAACTGGTTCTCACGTGGCTGTGGGGTTAGCCGAGAATAACAGTCAGGGGGTGGGAGGACAGCAGGTAGGAGGCACTAGCTATTCCAACACTGCTCATGGTAGGACACAAAGTAAGTCATTCCCAGACAGACCAGCACCAAGAGAGCCCGGAGTAGGCAGGCCCCCCTTACAAGGGACACTAAAGGATGTCCTTCAGGTTGAGAGGACTAACACCGAAAGAAGATGGCAGGGCAAATCCACGCAGACAGGAGCAGGCCCAGAAGATACAGAACTTCACACGGCAGACGGAGTAAATGTGTAGACTGTGGTCTCCAGTAGTAAGTGTCGTACTAGCACACGGGGTGGGGGAGTTTAAACATGCGTAGGTGCTTTACATACACATCTATTGCGATATTAGAATATCAGAGGTGGAGGAGATGCTTTGCACTAAGCACCCTCATCCCTCGGCATGGATCCCGGCTGATAGGGACTCACAGCCGCATGTAGTGAGGCAACACTGTTCCCTCTTGGCCTCTGCACAACACCCAGACGGGCAGCAAGAACAGAACCAAATCCAGGCCTCTGAGCCCCCAGAGACAAGTGGCTTCTCCCCATGGTTGGAAAGTCTGTCCGAAGTGCACTTAATCCGAAGTGCACTTAATCCGAAGTGCAAAGCTGGCTAAACAAGGAGTGACAGAGAGGGGAAACCCCATGGTGTCATTGACAATCAATCCACTTCTGAATTTAGACTCATCACGCAGCTGTGGGCTTTTCTCAGGTTTAAGAACCAAATGGCCTCTCAGCATGATTGCACAAGCCCGTGGCCACAGCAGAAGCTCATCTCCTGTCCATGGATCAAGGACTTCCACGGAAATCCTGTCTTCACCATGAGGTGTCCATAGTTCAGGGGGCCAACCATATTGTACAAATAAACATTCTGGACTCAAGACTGTGGGGTTCAGTTGAGTTCAGTCATTCATTTCTTTCTTTCCTCCTACAGTTATGATCATGGATAGACATTCAGGCTCAGAGGTTTATCTGTGATGCTTGAAGTCAGGCATCCGGAATGAGCTGGATCCTATGGAAGGATGCTTGGGCCTGGCTGTGGGCCCTACAGAAAGGCCTCTGGGAACCTCCTGAGGCCAACCACAGAGCAGTCACCTGCAACCCCCAGCCTTGTCACCCATACCAGATGGGTACTGCTCTGTGCATTTTAATTTTCTAAAATGGTAACTATTCCAGGTTTTCTCAAATAGTAAAACATCTTTAACTGTTCCTTATGAGCAGGACATCTTCTGGAGTACAATTTTAGTTGCTTTATGATACCGGATGTCATAAAGTACATGAAATGTACATACGTCTTCAGTAATTTTTCTTTTTTCTTTTGGTTCTGTTTCTACTTAAAACACAATAAAAGATGGATACTCAAATTCTAGTTTGACAATCTTATGCTCACACAAGTGGCTTTACTTTTTAGCCTCTTGGGAGGCATATTTTACGGTATGGCCCATCTTCCAGTCTTGGCACGCTGCCCATCAATTACACACTCGGAGATGTCAGTCAGGCGTCAGACCCACGGAGTTTCTACTCTCTGCCAAGCACTTGCTCTCCCTCCCGTATTTAAACTAAGCATTTGACTTGAGAGCCCACAAGCTTTAAAAATTTAGCTGAAGACATAGGCTAAAACTCATAAATTATTTTTTCTGCTCTTAAAGTGGCAAATTGACATTGTAATTTTCTTTTCAGTACTATCACAGGCGAGGCCAAAGGTGGCCTCACATCTTGAGAGAGTTTGCTCACCTACCCGAGTGGGGAGCTACTGTGATGGGCTTGCAGCAGGTGAGAAGTTGTCTTTAGCATCCCTGCCCCACTGCCCCAGGCCGAGCGCTGCTTCAGTAGATGTGAATGTTGGATATGGCCGGGTGGTGGGGTTGAAGCAATGTCTTCCAGTACAGGTGGGACCTCCAGACCTTGATGCCATACTCTGCCAGGCCTCTACCTTCCTGACTGTACTCAGTGGTCTGGGAGGCCCACCCGGCCATCCTCCAGGAATTAATAGAGGACTTCAGGCTCTGAAGAACAAGGTAAGGATGTGATGTGCTCTCTTCTGCCTGAAGAAGCATGTCAGATGGGATGGGTTCACCCAAAGGTGGCTTATTCCACCAATCTTCTAGAAAAAAAAGAAACATTTGGGTGAGCTAGTTCTTTAAGATTAAAAATAAATAAATAAATAAAGGTTCTGCATTAACACACTTTATTTATTTATTTTTATTATTGGGGATTCACTGAGGGTACAAAGATCCAGGTTACACTAATTGTATTTGTCAGGCAAAGTATCTCTTATAAATGTCTTCCTCCCCCAAGAGGTGTGCCAAACATACTTTAATAGAGACTAGTAGATTCTATTATCTGGGAAGAGTAATAATTGACATCCTATCATAGGAAACTAAGATGGTATCATTAAGTTCATTTTAAAACATGAAAAAAAAAAAAACAGTCAAGGGTCTTATCTCTAGCCTCTTAGAAGAGAGCCATATTGTAGTGCATGCATTTTATGGGCATTTTACTTTAATTTAAAAGAAAGACTTCTTAGAAATGAAAAAAACGAAGGTATACTTGTCCAAAATGATAACTACTAACCATGTGTGACTATTAAAGTTCAAGTTCAAATTAAATAAAATTCTAATTTCATCACACGATAATGCTAGCTGCATTTCAAGCACCCCGTAGTCACAGGTAGTAACGTTTTCATCATTACAGAAAGTTCTGTTTGGTGGTGCTGGTCTTCTTACATGCTGGTGTGAGGAAAAAGAATAATGCAAAAAGGAGGGCAAAAGATGGCATTCTGGCATCGTTACTTGAAAGAATCAAAAACAGAAACAACCTCAAGGTCTCCCTATATGGGCGAGAGTAAATTAAGGCATCTGAATTATTGCTCAATCGTTTTTTTAATGACATATGTGTACGAATCATCAAGAAAATATATCTACCATATTTTACATTCAAAGCAAATTGCAAAACGGTATTATATTGTTTGTGTGTTTTAAGAAGAAGCATGTAAGTTGACATATCAATATGTGTACATGTAGGATTAAAGCCTTAAAAAATCATGTACACACACATTCACATACACAGAAAAAACCTGGAAGGATAATTGCCTTTGCAAAATGATCCCCTCCCTAAGTGATTTTTTTTCCCTCATACTTTACCAGTTAAGCCTAATAATCAGACTTAACTAGCCACCCACAGGACTCACCATCTCTCACCAACAATCCCACCCCTCCTTAAAAGCCCTAGTCCTTGGTCGGGGAGACCGATTGATCTGAGACTTTCTCTTTTTCTCTCCACAGATGTCTTTCATAGCGAAATTCCTTTCCGCCTGGGCAATCTTCGTTGTCTCAATAATCAGCGCTTTGCACAGCAAGTAATGGGACCTCAGCTGGACCCTTTTGGGGGAGCTTGATCACAAAAGGATTAAACAATTTCTCCTTGATTTTTTTTTTCCTATCTGGTCTTGGCTGCCAAACCACCGGCTCTATGTTAATGTGGCTGATTCTGGGCCCACAGACCACCAACATACTTCTCTCTTCATCTGTAAAATGAGTATGCTATTAGGACTGACTTCCCAAAGGCATTCTAAGAATTATATCAGAGAGCTGTGTGATGTAAGTGCGCTGAGAGCTTCCACGCTGCAGCAAATCATCAAGTCACAGTCCTCATTCTCTCCTCCACCACCCTGTCACTTAGACACAGAAATCCCAGGCTCCCTGCTTCTCCCAGAAGCCCCTGAGGTCCAGCAGGGTGAGGGGCTTCCTAACAGCCTCCTGACCAGCCTCCTCCAACAGCCCACACTTTGTCTTCTAGGCTCTGTGGGAATATTTATAGCTGTTAGGTTTTTTAAAAAGTTGTTTGTGTCACTCTAAACTTCGTTTAGCCTAAAAATCCGAGATAGCCTCAGTGTGTTTAAGATAAACTGTCTTGGAAGGCATTTAAAGGAAAAGGAAATATTTTGACTATCAAAAGAACCTCTAAATAACCAATGTCAGAGGCGTGCTTGGTGTGAGGCAACCTCACTTATCTTGGGGCTCCCAGACTACTTTCCTTCACTTTTGCAGCCCCCTTACAAGTGAGTATATCAGAGGAATCTTGGAATGTAGGCATGTGGTCAGCGAAGAGGGCAATAATAAAATGTGTAGAAAAATCTCCCTTAAATAGAATTGAGTTCTGGCTTAAAATTAATTACAACATTTTAAATGAGTCTTCTATTGGAATCGGTACTTAGAGTAGGCTGTATAAAGAATAGGGCAATTTAGGGTAGGAGGAGCCCACTTAAGGACAACATTCTGCGGATAATTTGAGATTATCCTGAACATTCTTCTCTATCAATCAGATATGTATTTTCAGGGCACTTGGACTGGTTTATTTGAACATATTTTGTAATTTTAGATGGTTGTTTATAGTATTCAGTTTAATTGCCTACTTAGAATGATAAAATTCAGTCATTCAGCAAAGGTATTGATAATTTAATGTGTAGTAGAAATTGTCCACATTACTTCATTCAATCAATTCTCTGCCCACTTCCTACTGGCTGCTATGAGGCACATATTCCTCTACGAGCTAGAAGATACACAATGGAATAATCTGCGTCCTGGGTTGCTCTCAACCTAATTTTAATATGGACTGTATTCAAGGTTTTAAAGCATACATGATGTGTGAGGCACTGCAGCACTTTATTTCCCTACACACTTCTATAAAGGTTGTATATATGTATATATACATAGTCCTATACTACAGATGAGAAAACTGAGCCACAAAGGGTTTGTTCCTGGCCACCATCCCCCAGCTCAAACTGAGACATGCTATTGGGCTGCCTTGACCATCAACACTCCAACAGGAAGTACACAGGTGAACACCTCCATCCACACTTCTAATGTATTTCTCAGAAAACACAGATGTGAATGAACATCATGTTTTCAGTCTTACTTCACTTCAAGTTGGTATGAATCCCTTGTACCCCCTCAGGTTTCTGTCACCTCCATGTTGCTTACGTTATTTAGTTCTAAATTTTTACCCAGAATTATATTACAAGAAGTGGCTCTTCTCCTTTCTTGTCCAGCCAAATAGGGAACCTTGATCACATCTCCCTCCCAATTACCCAGACTCTATTGTCCATATATAGAGAGCATTTATATATTCCAGAATTTAGTAAAAGTTTTCAGTGACAATGGTGCAGTGGCAACAATGAAGCACTAAAGAGAAAAAAAAGAAAAGAAGAAGAGAGAGAAAAGTAAAACAAAATGATCCTAATGTAAATCCTAAAAGTAAAACAAAATGATCAAATCCTGATCTGCATGAGATATAAATACAAAGGTGGAAAGTTCCTTTTAAGCCAAGCCCAAAGTAGAAATATGCTACAGACAGAAGCACCAGTAATTAGTTACATGTCAAATAGAATTTGAATTGTTCTGACTCAGTGAGATAAGTATTGCCACCTGAGGCTCAGTGACTTGCCCAGAATCCAGAACTAGGAAGAGCCAAAAACAGGACTTGAATCTATATATTAGTCCATCTATAAAGGAATACCTCAGTCTGGGTAATTTATTAAAAGAGAGAGAGAGGTGTATTTGGCTAATGGTTCTGCAGACTCTACAGCATCTGCTTATGGTGAGGGCTTTGGGGAGCTTCAATCAAGACAGTAGGCAAAGGGGGAGCTAGTGTGTCACATAGCAAGAGATGGGGAGGTGCCATATTCCTTTAAATAATCAGCTTTCACATGAACTAATAAAGAGCAAGAACTCATTCATAACCTTAGGATGGCACCATGACATTCACAAGGGCTTGTGCCCCCATGACCCAAATACCTCCTATTCGGCCCCACCCCCAACACTGGGGATGGAATTTCAAGGGGAGACTTGGAGGGGACAGATATGCAAACTATATCAGCCCACATCTCTTTACTCCCATCCTAGACTTTACAGATCCTCCTCCCAAAGAGGATACCCATGCCAGAGTGTACCATAAACATGATGAATAACAGCACAAATCCACTAAACACACTGGAAACTGAAATAAAAATGTAATTACAATCACTAATAAAAACAAAACATTTAGATCTAACAAACATGTATAGGCCTTGCATGCTGAGCACTACAAAAATGTTGATGAAATAAATTGAGGAAAATCTAAATGGTGGAGACATATACCATGTTCATGGATTCGAATGCCATTCTCTCCAAATTGATCTACGATCTTCATGCAATTTCTATCAAAATGAAAATGAAAAGAACAATGGAATAACACTACATACCCATTAAGATGGCTTCATTAAAAAAAAATATTATATTATTAACAGGTATTGATGATGATGTGGAGAAACTGAAGCTCTGAAACACTGCCAGTGGAAACACAAAATGGTGCAGCCACTTTGAAAAACATTTAGAGAGTTTCTTAAAATATTAAACATAGATTTACTCTATCACCTAGTAATATTTACACCCAAGAGAAATGAATGCATATGGGCCCAAAACTTGTATGCAAATAATCAGAGTAGCATTAATTATAATAGCTAAAAAGTGAAAGCAATCCACATGTCCATTATCTATCTGGTGAATGGATTTAAAAAAATGCTATACTCATATAATAAAACATAATAGAATTCTATTTGGCAATAAAATAGAAATGAACTACAGATGTATGTTGCAACATGGATGAATCTCAAAAACATTTTCCTAGATCAGACATAAGACTGCACATCATATAATTCCCTTTACAAAACATGACAAGAAAGAGCACATACAATTCGCTGAAAACAAGCACAAGGGATATTTTTCAGGTATCTGAAATATGCTGAAATATTTGTGTTTGAATTGTGCTAATGGTTGCACAACATTATAAATTCACTAAAATCCCCACATTGTGCACACTTAAGATGGGTCAATTTTCTGGTATGTAAGTTATGTTTAAAGAAAGCCATCTTTAAAACTCAGCGTATTTTTATAGTTTTATTGCAAAAAGTAGTAAGCTATCTTGAGGAAGAGGTGCTTTTGTAAACTTCAAAAGGGCTTGACTAGTCGACAGAGGGTCAAATTGAAAGTGTCAATTATGAGCCAGAACTCAGGGCCCATAGGCCACGGCAGGGCTTTTGGGCTTAGTGCGTCAGGCAATGGGAGATAATCTATGATTTTTTAGGCTGGGGACGGGTCATATCAGAGCACTGTTCTAGAAAACTAATTTGAGCATAAAGGATAGATTCAAAGAGAAATTTAAAAATACAAGCCCTGTGAAAATGATTTTTCGTGAGTTATTGACAATGCATCTAACATGCTCACACACACATATACTTATTACTCTAACATTTTCTTTAGTGTCTGAAAGTTTCTAAGCTTGGATTTGAAGCCAAAGGGCATGCAATTGAATCTCCCACTTCAGTGATTACTAGTAGCATGATCTTGGGGATGTTCTTTAATATTGCTGTAAAATAAAGATAAGACTTAAGTATCTGTGAAGAGAGTATCAAATAAAAACTGGAAACTAGACGTAGAGATGTCCCTCTTCCACACAGGTCCTCTCCATATGTGCATCTTCCCTGACATGTCCCACCTCTGCTTCTCATCCTGGGTCTGTGTCCTTGGAACCTTGACCTCACCCACCAGTTACCTGTCTGCCACTCTGTCACTGGTCACTACCCTGAATCATGTGCTTCCCCTCAAAATAGGAACATGTCCAATAACCATCTTAAACATAAAATTAGTTAGTTGCAAATTTAAGAACCTCCAGTAACCTTAGTCATTGTTTAGTAACTTGAATTCATTTCCTTCACAAAAAAGCTCCCCATCAATTCTTACGACCTCCCTTCTCCCCCGGCTTTCTACTCACTGTGTGCCACCTGTTTCTCCACTTCTCGGCTGAGATGGTCCTCCCCAGGTAAACACAACTCCTGCCCTTTCTGGATCTGGTTTCTTTCACTTCTGAGCTACTCAAGATGGTTGCTTTTAATTCTATTTATGTTTGTAACTTGGGGTCCTTTTGCTTTACCTGGAATCAAGAAAACCAGACGGACCCATTACTCCCTTGCTCTTTAAAAGATGCCTTCCCTATTTCCTAGTCTCCTTTTGCTGGAAATACATTTAAGGATGCTCCAGTGCTCCAACTTACTCCTAAGTCTGTAACCTCAAGTGCCCTTCTTGGTCTGAACTGTCTTCTTGTCTTCCTTCCACCCCAGGTACCCTACAAATAGATACCAGTTCATGTTTAAGGTTCCCTGTTCAAAGTCTTCATAGCAGAGATCAATATACCCCATTCCAGGTGGACCTTCAAATCTCACATGTTTTTTCACACAGTGTTAAGTCCTCACACACTTGATCTTTCTACATTCCCTGCTGCGGAGATAGTTATGATCTTTGCAACAAGTCCTGAGCTCCAACTGTGAGTTGAACGTTATGATGGGACAAGAACCCCAAGTGTAGATAAAACTGTCCTTGTGCTCCCAAGTGCTTGACTGTGCAATGGACCATTACCTGGAGACCCAGACAGGACCTGTACCTTCCCCAATAATCCACCCACCATGCAGAGTCAACATGGTACCCTCGAGGTCTCTCAAATCCGACTGCCCTATTTCCTTTCTACCATCACCCTAGCTCAAGCATATCTCAAGTCTAATCTATACTATAATTGGAATGATCCTCCCGCATAAAGCACATATCCTAAAACCATCCATGTTTAAAATTCTACAATTTCAGCATCTAGATCTTCTGTCAGCCTCAAGATAAACTTAGAGTTCTTGGCATGATAGTCACCATTTGATGGTGGATTCCAGGGTCAAAGTCATCCCCAAATGCGCCCTGAACACCAGGTGCCAGATTCTTCCTGAACATGCCTTGCTTCTTTGTCTTGGACCTGTGTCTTTCTTTTTTTTTTATTATTATTTTTTATTGAGTCATAACTGTGTACAATAATGGACCTGTGTCTTTCTGAGGCTCTACCATCCTCACTCCCTCCACTTCCTCCTCTTTTCTCACTTACCTAATGTTTACTATTCTTCAAAACTCCATCCAAGAGTCTGATTTGGAGGTCTCCCCAAATTCTGGGCAGTTGGCAATTTCCTTTTCTGTGTTCAAAACACACCTATTTCCTCTGAAACACTGGACCAATTTCCCAGGTCTGCCTTACACACCATAATCAGAGCTATTCCAGGAGAGAGACCCCAAGTCCCAGGCACGCAGACACGTAGGAAAAGTGTGCTAAATGAGTGGCCCAGCCATTCATACAAAGCACTTCTTAAAATCTAAATCTTGAAACTTATCATGTGAGTTTATGTTGATGATCTACGTAAGAAATCTTAAGAATGTATTTAAACTTAGTTACAACATGATTATCTTTCTGCTTAAGGATAGGATTCTATTTTATTCTGGTGTCAAAGGTCCAGAAAATGTCCTTCCCCTTGTAATAAGTTAGAAATAGAGCCAAGTATCCTGGGGGGAGGGGGTGGGCAAGGAATGAAGGAAAATCCCATCCAGCTGCTGCCTCTCTTGGTCCCCTCTTCGAGTGCCGCCAATGTTGTAAAACTAAATAAACACAAGGGGATTCAGACATTTGTCTAGTGAGGGTTGACCTTCCCTGAACTTCAGTTGCATGCCCTGCAGTCTTGCTTATATCCATCCTAATCTGTTTGGTCTGGAGCTGGAGCTGAATGGCTCCTGACTCCAGATGATTGTGATAAGATGTGAACTGGGCTCTTGCAGAGTGGACAGGACACTCTCGTGTGTCTGGTCTGCAGCCATGCTCAGGGGCAGCAGCCTGGCAGGTCCACACAGCACAGCTTTCTGACTTCACTTTGTACACCAAGCTCAAAAAACGTGGTGGTACAGTGCCTGAAAACAAGAGTGTTCATATGCAAACTTCTGCACTAACAGGCTGGTATATTACACTGTGGACACAGATCTTCTCTCCGCATTTCTGTCTCTGGTGTGAGCCTCCGCCAGAGAAGGGGTGAGCTGGCTCAGTCAGGTCAGAGCAGCTCAGAAGAAAAGTCCTCTAGAAAAAGGTCCTCTAGAAAAGTAGTGCAGTGCCATGCAGTGCCACTCGGTGCCATACAGAGCCACATGGTGCCACGCAGTGCCATACAGTGCCACACAGCGCCATGTGGTGCCTGAAGCCTACAGACAGCAGGACAAATTCAATATGATGAGTTGTAACCACAAGTTTGGTATGAAATGAAATAAACACAAGAGAAGACAGAAGAGAAAACAAGGAGGAGCCAGATGTGGAAGGAAGCAAGTGGAAAACAGAGCAAGCGCCTCACACGTGTCGAGGGGAAGCCTTCTGCCATGACAGTTTGATTTCAATTGTGTGTGCGGCAATAGCAGTACTGAGGTGGCATAAAATATAACTTTTTTAAAAATATAGAAAAAATATATACACTGTGTTTCATTGTAAAAACAAGTTTTAAAGTCACTGGTTCAGCATACACAGATTGCCAGCTGAATTCTCTCTCTCTCTCTCTCTCTCCCCACCCCCCTTTCTCTCCTTCCTTCCTTTCTTCTCCCTCCCCCCTCCTTTCCTTTTTTCTTGTCTTTCTTTCTGAGACAGGGTCTCACTCTGTTCTCTGGGCTAGAGTACAGAGGCTCTCCCACAGCTCACTACAACCTCAACCTTCTGGGCCGAAGCAATCCTCCTGCCTCAGCCTCTGAAGTAGCTACCCAGACAATTTGAATATTCTTCTCAGGAAATGCAGGCTGCTTAACCGTTCTCTGAGGATTTCAAATCTAGAGAAGATTGATGTAATGACAGTCTGAAAATGCGCAGCCACTCTTATGGTTTGACAGTTCTTGCCACCTCCAAAACTCGTGTTGAAACTTACTGCTAATGAAAAAGTGCTGGAAGGTGGGGCCACTGACAAGAACCTAGGTCGCCGGAGCTCTGCCCTCAGAGGCGAGTGAATGCTGTTCTATTATTGAAAGGGCTTCAGGAGGACGTCTGCTTTCTCCTCTCTTCTGCCCTGTGAAGAAGTGTTTCTCCGCTCCAGAGGATGTAGGGTTCATCTCAGAAGCAGAGGAAAGACCTCACAGACACTAACCATGTCCATGCCTTGATCTTACACTCCCCAGCCTCCAGAACTTTGGGAAATAAATTTCTATTCTTTATGAATTATCCAGGCTCAGGCATTCTGTTATAACCGTACAAAACAGATGAAGACAGCTACCTTCCTCCCTGTCTAAAATCTTATTATGACAGAAAAATATTTTTTAAATTCTACACTAGAACTGAGAAGCAAAAGCTAAATTCTTTAGTCAAACAGAACATTCACAGCATTCCTAGAAGTCAATGAAAAGATCGCTGGAGAAACGAGACCAGGGCAATCACAGGCAAACAGCCAGGCCCAGGAACAATGCTCAGTATCCCACACCCACAAAACTCAGGTTCAACAGATGCTGGGACATGGCGAGGTAAAGGGGGCAGTTTTATAGTTACAGATTGGGAACAAGCATTTAAGGCATACGTGTGATCATTTCATCCCCTTTACCACTGAAGCCAACCGCACTGGTTCCCGCGCTAAGCTCGGAGGGTTGGCACAGAAACCAGCCAGACACGGCCAAGACCCAAGTGATGTGCATCACCCCAAAAGGACTTTGCTTCTTCCCAGAAGATAAGTCTTAATGGAAAGTATTGAAAGATCTGCAAACACAAAAATTAACACCAAAATACTTGCTACAAACATAACAGAGAGGTAAGTTCTAGAAGACTATGATTCTCCATGAAGATACCAAAGCTTAAGCCGAGGACCACCTACTTGCCCAGATTCATTCTAAGGTTGTGGCAAGGGCTTAGCAATGAATGGGCACATTCTTATTTAGTTTCACATTGTTTTTCTAAAACAGATGAACCCCTTAAATTTCATTAGTTTTGGAAAGCCCACTTGGCCTAAATTCATCCCAGCTATGCAGAGTAATGATAATCTATGAAACACTCAGAAAAAATGCACTTAGTATATAGAATAATGAGCAAAGGATATCAACAGTTTATAGAGGAAGAAATGCAAGTGGTAAATAAGTTTAAACTAAAACACAAGTTCCAACCCAATTTTAATCAAAAATATGTAGATCACAATACAAATGAGATTTTTTTTCCTCACAAAGATTTATAAAAATTTAAGGGATTAATAATATTCATTCATGGTACAAATGCAGACATTTATACATGCTAGTTAAAGTAGAAATTATCAAAGATTTCCAGGAGATGGAAATTGGCAAAACCTATCAAAATACACATTCCCCTTAACTCAATAATTCAGCTTTGAGAAATGTGTCCAACACAAACACATATTTCTTGTAGAGATATGAACAAGAATGTTTATTGTTACATCATGGACATCAAATTATAAGAAACCTAAATGTCTATCAGCAGAGAAGTCCACTCATGCTGTCTTTAAAAGAAATGAGATTTATTTTCCCCACTAAGAAAAATTCTCCAAGATAAGAATATATTACATGTTTTACATGTAAATTTCAGAAGTTAAAAAAAATAAACAATTATCATCTTCTATATTACAGTCTTCTGGGAAGAGTGTTGAGCTAGACACAAATTAAAAGATTTATGAAAGATTAAAAATTTTCATAGACCTTGGGCCATAAATATCATTCCCTTCCTCAGGCTTATCTACATTGGGATTTCGGTTTCTTATGGGGGCTTATTCACAGTTGATTTTCTGAACAAAATTTTTATATGATCTTTCCATTTCCTTTGGCCCATAGCTAACATGGTTTTACTTTTCCAACCTGCTGAAATTTCCCCCCATCCTGAACATTGGCATTTATTATGACTGCTGTTCATCATGAGAGATAATTTCACTTTTCAATGTGTTTCTTCACAAGAGATTTACTTCCTGGTTGTTTGACTTGCAATCCAGTCTTGTACATAGCATGATCTTTGTTCAACAGCGTAAACACCATAAATCTCTTACTCTTTTGTGGCTCCCAGTCTCCTTGGGGAGTTTTTGCACCTTCCCTGGTAGATTTCCATTCAACTGCTTTCATGAACATGAAAAACATCCCCCTCTAGGATAGAACCATCCTGCTTTCAAACCCCACTAGCTCCTTGCCTGATGACTTATCTACCTACTAAGGTTTCCATTAGTTAATGAATAGAAAGTATTGAGAGTAGTGCTTGTGGAGCAAAAGCTGTGGTAGTTTTAATTGATATTTTTGTTATAATTGTGTAACTGATGCTTGGTAAGTTTTCCAAGACCACTCATGTAGTAAGGGTAGACTAGGTCTGAACTCCAAAACTTTTGATCTCAAATACTTAAAGACCCTCCCAGGGCTCTCTGACTGCCACACCCTGCCTGTGAATTCTGTTCACCTTCTGAGATGCCACTCAGATTATGTACAATGATTCTTTGACTCATTTATACAAATTGTGTTTATACATAGCATAAAGTCATAGTTATTTTTTACTAGACCTATTAAAATTAAAACTGTGTACAATGGAACCTGAAACCCTGGGCATGACCGTGTAAGGATTTTTTCACCTCAGGGGAGAGGGTGGGATAAAGAGATTAGGTATTAACAAGGCATGTAGAGATTCTAGCACCTGTTTCTGCAAGACTGGCTGCATATTTTCGTTGAACGTAAACGAGGAACAATGGAAACTGCTGCTTAGACTTTTTAATATAGAAGTCTTGTGTGTTTGCCCTTTCAGACATAGGCACCTCCATAGAAGGAATAGGGGAAAACTAATCTCTTCCTATTTCCAATAAGGCAAAAGAAATGTGTAATGAGATTTCCCCCAGGGTCTCACAATTTCCACTCCTGAGAAAAGGATCAAAACATGATGTTGAAAAAGGCACTTGGGGGTCCCTCAGGGAGCTCATCCATCAACTGTGGGCAAGACCTTCTGTGTCTTCTAACAATGCAGAAAGCCATCCCCATTCTTAGGTTGCGGGTGAGCATTCCAAACTCTTCTGATAATTAGCCCCTATTTTGAGTAGAAAACTTGTATTGACAGTGGAATACTTGGCTGCTGCCTCATGTTAAATATAGGAGATGCTTCAGCTTGAGTGTTTGTCTCCTCCAAATTCATACACTGAGATTCTAGTCCACATTGTGATGGTATTAGAAGGTCAGGTAGGGAAGGTAACTAGGCCACGTGAGTAGAGCCCCCCATAAGGGGATTAGTGCCCTCTGAAGGAGGTACCAACACAAGAAGTTGGGTCCATGTATGGACTAGAAAGTAGACCCTCACCAGACACCAAAATATACCAGGGCCTTGATCTTGCACTTTCTATTCTCTATATCTGTAAAAAATTAAATTTCTGTTGTTTATAGACCACTCAGATTACAGTATTTTATAGCAGCCTGAATAGACCAAGATAGTGGATGCAAAACAGTGAAAACAAAAACAAAGCAAGACAAGACCAAACCCTTGAGAAACTCTCCTCATCCAGGCCCTCCAATTGTCGTTTTATTGCTGTCTAAAAGAATTAATATATGATCAGACCAGAATGTGAAGTCACAGCCTTACAACTGTCAGCCAACGAAGCACTCAAATCAAGGCCTATCTAGTTAATCTTCTTGCCATCTAACAATTTAAAAGATTTGGATTAAAGAATAAAAAAAAGTACAACTTTTCTTTGAAATGGCATGTCCTACAAAAGAAGATGATTTGCCAAGTAGGCTGTAAGAATGATAAGATAAAAATATTCATAGAGAAAAAGCCAAGAAAAATAATATGCTTAATAGTATAATGTATTATTAGACTTTGTCTTCCCAAGCCCTATTTAGAAACTAATGAACTTGGCAGCCATGAATAGAACTTTCATGTAGCTTAAAGACCTAAAGCTCAGAATCAAATCATCCAAAGACTACATAGCTCCACTTCTTCCAAACTCATCACCAGATCCAGGATTATCCACATGTGGGCCAAGGCCAGTCTGGGAAGAGCACCGTGAGAAGCGAATGAGCAGCCAGGTGAGACCAGCTGCCCCAGGCCAAAGAGAGGGACAGCAAAGCCACACTTCCTCCCAAGCAGGGAAACACAGACCCTACAGAAGGGAAGGATGGACCTCCCCTCGCTCGGTGGGGCCACACGCCCATCCTCATTCACACAACCTTTCCCCAAGGGCCCCAGACAGGGGATCATCCCTCCCTCGCCACCCCCGTCACGCCCACATTTATATCCATGTCAGAGTCCCCTCCTAGACGCCGACTGGGTCGTTTCTTCCGGCAGGTGAGACTCAGACACTCCCTGCATCTCCGGGCTGCGGTGCAGCATCTGAACAGGGGGCTGCCCAGCAAGTGGGCACGGGAAGGACGCACGCAGTGAGGAAGGCCTCTCCACCTCCGCTGGCCGAGACCCCCGCCGCGCAGTACAGGCCCGCAGCGACCAGCCGCACAGCTCAGGAGGGATTCCCAGAGCTGCAGGTGGAGGAGGCCGCCTCCTGCAGAGCCATCGCCCACAGGGAGGGATGGACCGACCGCAGAGAGGACAAGGCAGGGCGGAAACGCGAAGAAGCCCCAGGAAGAAACGGGGACAGAGAGAGGGAAAGCCTGGGTCCCCAGCCCAGCACGGCGACACCCACTACCAGGCCGGTGGGTCTGCGCTGCTGAGCCTGCACAGCCCACTCCCCAGACACAGCGCACAGGGAAAGTCAAGAGTCAATCAGCCCTTACGGGGAGGACATAGGTGACATTAGCCTTTGGCAAAAGAGAGCCATTGCTAGTCCTTCCAGCGGGAGAGAAGTTGAGTAAAGCTGGGCGTCAGAGGTGTATAAGATGAACTGGGAGTTTTGATCCCCCTCGGTTTATTTTTTTTATATTTTATTTTATTTTATTTTATTTTTTATTTTATTTTATTTTATTTTATATTTTATTTTATTTATTTTATTATTTTATTTTATTTTTTATATTTTATTTTATTTTTTATATTTTATTTTATTTATTTTATTTTATTTTATTTATTTTTTATTTTTTATTTTATTTTATTTATCATTTTATTATTTTTTTATTTTATTTTATTTTATTTTATTTATTTTATTTTATTTTATTTTATTTATCATAGCTGTGTACATTAGTGCAATCATGGGGTACGATTGGCCCGCTGCCCTCCGGGCCGCGCCTCCCCGGGCCCGGAGCATGGGCGCCGGCCGGACTCCGCGCGCAGACGCCGCCATCTAGTGGCGGGAAGACGCAAAAGAGAATGAGAATTTTTTAAAGAAATATTTTTCTAATTAATCACCTTGAAGAATACATTTTTCCTTTTTCAACAAGACATAGTAAATATTACATTTTGTTGATGAACTCTTTAGCCTCCTAAATACATACAAATAATAAGGGAAATAGCACATCAAGGATATAACCAACCAAAAGTGAAGGAGTTACCCTGATGCCTTTCTTGAGTCCTTGTCTTTCTCCACACAGAAACTCTCAGTCGGCTATTTCTTTAAGCGCAAGCCACTGTGTATTTACGAGAGGGAGCAATGACACTGAAAATTGATCTGCATTTCAGCATGTCCCTTCCCTGGTGGTTTCTCACTAGGTGGGTGACTCATGAATTCCCCGGGGCTAATGCTCTTTGCTTAAAGCAGGAATAACATCACTTGTTCATAGAACAGAGTGATGGGTAAAGAGGCCTCCAGTGTCACAAATGCTCAGGACGTGTCTTCCAGGGCAGCCTATTTGATGACACTGAACGTGGCCTGCGTTCACTTTCTGGACCTAAGAGCACACACCTGCTGTGTAGTTCACGTTCTGTGCCATGCTGGAGACATTTCAAACACGTAGCAAATGTCAAAAATGGATTATCTGTAATAAAAGAACTCTGTTGTTTCCCATGAGCTCCAGGAGCTGGAGTGCAATTCCAAGTCCCATTCCTGGCAGATACACATGCTTGGCCACGCTCCTTGGAGGTGATAAATTATCTCAGGAATTCGAGATCATTCACCCTGTGAAATGAGATGATCCTGGGGATCATTCAGGCGGCGCTGAGCGCTGTGATTTCAAACTGCTGATTGGCCGAGGTCCAGGACACTTTTCTCCAGCGCTACCCAGTGCTGCCCAACTTCCTGCATGGTGAGTCTTTGTTCCTAGGAACGATCTCTTTCCTATGGGTGACCAGATCGCCTACAATCCCTGGGGGATTTTGCAGGTGGCTTTATTTCCTGTTCCTTATTTTTGGTTTCTCTTTCCCCTTTACACTGTGTGCAAACATCCTCTTGTCCTTCACTAAAACAGCCGGTTCAGTGAGAGCACTGCCCCTTTGAGATATGGTTCTGCCTAAAATGAATTGCAGCAAAGATCCCTACTTCCCACTGCCATCTCCTGAAAGGACGTATGTATGGGTGTAAAGACAGAGAAGAGTGAGCCCGGGCCTCACTCACAGGGGCAGACCGCCGGGAAGCACCACCCACAGAACAGTGCAGGTGATGGGTTGGGCCCCTCTTGGAAGTGAGGGCTCCAGAGAAAGGCAAAGTGCGGACACCTTGACAGGCCTGTGCCACCACACAGCAGCTCCCAGCAACCCCCAGCCTCTGCCCACCAGCTCTTTTCATATCTGAGCTCCTCAGCCCAGCAGCTATGATCTCCCGTGATTTATGCCTGTCCCTGCAAGGGCGCCCCCTACTCCTCTGACGTGAGATGGGTCTGAGTGTCCCCTGCACCTCCAACCCCAACTGTCCACTTCCCTTCACCCTTTTCTTCCTCCCCCACCTCAACCCGTGACAGTCTCCCAGGGCTCTATCGTCTTTCCTTTCTTCTTCACTGTCCGCCCCTTCTTTACTCCACGACCCACTGACCAAACCCACCTTCCTTGGTGGCCTTAGGTGACAACTCACACTTGCAGTCAGCACTTTTCCTAGTTCTCTGTAGCTGTGGCCCTCACGGCTTGGGTTGCCCCATCCTCATTGTCCTCCAGCAACGGAGAACATGGCAGAGAGGTCAGAGGAGCAGGACCTGGAACCCGAGTCCCCACACAACACTTCTCTGGACTCTGTCTCTCTCCCTTTGAGGGGAGACAGGTGCGCAGAGGGATGGCTCAGATGAACTACAGCATGCCTGACATAGGAGAGAGAATGAACTGGCAGTGTGGAACGGATGAAAGAACTTTCCAGAACTTAGGTCTGGGCACCGGCTCACCTCCACCAATGAGCCCTGTTTTCTCCTCTGTGAAGTGGGTCCAGCACACTCGCCTTAATGGGGCTGGTAGTGATAACAAAACCTAAACCTACAAGTAAAGGCCTCTGAATTATGCCTGGGATAAGCCCCGGAACGTGTTCCCTCCTGTTATTATTCCCGATTCTTTTCGTAGCTGAGCTCCTGACCCCAGCAACTATAATCTCCCATGATTTATACTCTCCTTCCCTCCCTTTGTCTCTTGACATCGCAAGCAACGTTGATTCATTCCCTCAAGAAATATCCATATAGCACCTCCCATCTGCCCTAGGGACTTGGTCCTGGGGCACAGGGTGCTGTGGCAGTAACTTCTGCACAGGCCCAGTGACGGGAGCATAGTGGGCATTGAGAAGGGTATTGCCAAGCCTCTGTGGGGGGATCCCCTGTATCTCCTGGCTGAAAGGCAGCCTTAGCCCCACTCTGCCCCTTTGCTGCTCCTCACATCTAGGGCTTGCTGCTAATGTCGCTGGACAAACAGAGCTTCGCAAAACCTTGAAAGGCTCCTCTCACTGCCATTTTGATCCTAGAGCTGCAATTCAGGGCTGCAGCCCCACCTTCTCGGGATGGCACTCTAAGCCCCGCTGAGCCTCTCTGCCCCCCATCCTATGTTGTTAGGGGGAGGGAGCTGGCCAGAGCTCCTGATGTGTCCCCTGCTCCAAGGGGCAGCTGAAGCGTGAGCACGGAGCCGCCTGCTCCAAGTGACCAATTTAGAGCCCCTCTAGATGTCTGCACTCTGCCAGGAGCACTAGTGAGCTTCCTTCGGGGCTCCCTGAGCGAGCGTGTCTGTGACACAGTGAGCAGAGTCCTCCACACCTCAGAGTGCTGGCTGGCAGTGGCTCTGTGACCCCAGGTGGGGTTGGCGACGACTCCCCTACACGTGTGCACACACCCCCAAACCTCAGGCTCCTCTAGGGTCACGCAGTGCCCTGGCGTAAGTGGTTAGTGGCACTTAACTCCAGAAATGCTGCCTTCCGGGGATGAGCAGGGCTGCCTGCCTGCTGGACTCATGACTCATTTGCACTGGAGGAGACGTTTCCTGGACGCTCTCTCTGAACACTGTGATAGTTAAACTTGCTCTCACCAGCAGGCAGAAGCGTGTCCTCACTTTACCTACAGAGGCGGCCAGTCCACTGGCCTTCTGTCAGCCAAAAGTTGAGAGCAGGTCCTCCTGGAAAGAACATAGTCACCAAAGTCTCATCAATTACTAGGCCTGGTGTGGAAGGAAACGGTCAACAAGGACAGTGGGTCAAAAACGTGAGTGAACACGTGGGGAATTCTAGGGTATTCTAACCTTTACAGGGAAGATGCTTAAGGCATCATCAGAAGAGTATTGATCGTTTGCTTTATTTACCAATTTTAGAATTATAAATTCGTTAAATATCTGATAATGAATATTGATGGTGAATCGGAGGCTGAGAGATGACACATTTTTAATGGCAGGGGTTGAAATTTGCTCTTGAATAATTCCTGCTTGCAATTTCTCCCTCCTCTCTGCCTGGGAAACCCGTACTGCAAAAGAGTAAATGGAAATTTGGCAAAATTCAGGGATTGCTTCCAGTC
Organism: Perodicticus potto; assembly: GCA_963574655.1. Classification (NCBI taxonomy): domain Eukaryota; kingdom Metazoa; phylum Chordata; class Mammalia; order Primates; family Lorisidae; genus Perodicticus; species Perodicticus potto. The sequence goes on along the minus strand of CAUYRH010048719.1, from coordinate 41,198 downwards.
ACTTGACTAGTAAAGGTTCAAAGACCTTAATTTAGAAATTCCAGGGGCAGGACATGCTCTCCCCTGAGTGGAGCCTGTATCTGAAGCTTTCTGCCCAACCACAGTTCAGGGACACTCACAGTGTCTTTCACTTCGGCTCATTTGGAATGTTCAGCGTTCCTCTTGCCCCACGAAATCTATTTTCTGTTTTATTGTATACACATGACAGGAAGTCCCTTGGAAGGATGGATAGCTTAAAATGGAAACATCTGATAAAAACTGTCACTTGATGATCACTTCTAAAGCTGCTGACCTGACAGAATGCAAAATGCATGTGTCATTGAAAAACTCAACAGAGATGGGAACAGGAAGCCTAGTCTCAACCGACTCTCAAGAGCAACATGTGTTGCACGCATGTAGGTGTGAGTGCACTTGATGATTGTGTGTTGTGCGAGTATATGGGCGTGTGTGTGAGTGAGTGTGCACAGGTGTGCAGATACGTGTGAGCACTTTCACGGGTGCAATGTGTGTGTGTGGGCGTGCATGCAGTGTCTGTATGTTCTAACCAAATGTGTGTGTGTTAGCGTGTGTTTGAGTTTGTGTGAGTGTGTGACTACAGAGGTGCAAACGTGTGTGTCTCTGCATGTATATGTGTGTTGAATATGCATGTGTGTGAGTGAGCAATGTCTGAAGGTGAATGTGTACAAAGGAGTGTGTATATTTATGTAAGCGTCTGTGTGTGTGTGAGAGAGCTGTGTGCGTCTGGTAGCTCCCAGCAAATGACACACTCCGCGGTCTTCCTATCATTTATCCCATGAATCCACTGAAGAAAAAACTAACATTTTTTGAGCACTTTTCCACGGAATATTTCACGCATCCTCTACCACTTAAAGCTACAAAAGAAAAGTCATTCTGTTTGGTCGCTCTGAGGAATCACAAAGTATCAAACCCCAAGGGAAGTCTGAAAAAGACCTGGCCTTATGTGGAAAATGACCTGGGACGGGTCCATTGTAAAGCGTATTAGTATTTCAAAGCTAGGCAAATTTTCAAGAGTTATTTATCCCTTGAGGCTTGAAAATGTTTCTTAAGTCGTGCACTAACACACACACGCGTACACAGTTTGCTGACAGGATCCAGGAGAGAGGCATCGGTAGCCACGTCCCACTGCAAACAGTCTCGGCTTCCCCTCTTCTCTGGACCCTGTTACCTGCAGTCTTTGCTGGTAGCCAGTTGGGCTCGGCTTTACAGAGAAAACTATGCTTCCTTTCTAAGTACTCACAGACCTTCCCTTTGACTTCGGGAGACTCCAAAGGGAAACCATGAGGCCCAGAAGCTTAAAGACGTCTGAGCCAGGGAGAACGAATGTAGAAGGCACAAGCCCAAAGGAGGGCGCCCGGCCCTTCCCGTACCCACACTAGGGGCCCAGCCTCACCATCATCACTCACAGGTCTAAAGAGAAACTGCTAACTCCCAGGGGGAAGAAATTCGGTGGCCAAAATGCTGGAGTTTATATTGAGTAAATTGCCTCCTAGGACATCTGGATGTGGATGGCATCTCATTTCTATACCCTCAGATTGAATACAGAGCTCAATAGGATGGTGGAAAGGGCTAGATTGAGTTTGGAAAATCCAGACCTTGAGAATACCTCCCCTTATAGAAGCAAGGGCACCTGGGCCAGACACAGTTGTTCTCTTTGCCTTTAAGAGAAAAGAGTCAATACCACCTGAGGTGATTTAGGGCTATGATTAAACGCAGATGCCTGTGACCAATTTTAGGATGCACTATGACCAGAAGACAGACATTCTTCAAAAGATAATTAAAGCAGCTAAGTGAAACATCCACTTTTCTGCACTTAGATCCTTGGTTGGAGAAAAGAAAACAATAAAAACCCAAGGTCACTAAACGACCAGGAAGAGTTTGAGTGAAGTAAAAACAAGACTTCGACAGAGAGTCCCTGTTTGAGCCCTGTTCCTGCATCCCCCACTCGTCCCCCTGGGGGCCCTGCTGGTAATGGGGTCACACCACCATGCAAGAGGAGGAAGTGCCAGTGCTGGGCTTCTGGGTATGGGACAAAGGGAGCGGAGGCAGGGGCACATCTCTGCTGGAATCTGTCTGCAATGCGAGAACACCCGCTGGCACTTTGTGGGTGCTGACTTCCCCCAGGAATCGTGTGTTCCAGGGGGCCCTAATAAAAAGGAAAAACAGATGCTGAGGCGGGCCGTGGGAGGGGCTGTTGGATAGATCTTGGCAGGGCTGTGGAACTTAACAGCTAAACAAAGATGCCACTTGTTCCAAGTGTGTGACCCTCACCTCCGTGCTGTGCACACAGACACACACCCCTCCAAAGGAACGCAAAAGGGAGGTTTCAGCGGAGGCACTTCAGCAGAGACAATTCGTTCTAACTTCTGCTTTGCACCAACACTGCTTCGTTGGTTTTCATCTTAGAATTCTTACAAAGTTGACACACGTGCGAAAAAATAGACTGCATTACCTGGTGAGCTGTGAGATAGTTGGAGCTTCAAATTGTCATGGTCTGTTCCAGTTGGCCAACTTGTCCCAGCCAGGTACCGCAGTCAGTGGAAACCATCTCAGAGCCCGTGGATACGACATGTTTGGGTGATTCCGGCTCCTCAAATACGCAGGGCATGAATCGTAGCAACTCAGAAACACATTCGATTCTGCCATCAGTCCAGATGTTTTAGGGAGAGGATGATGATAGTTTTTTAAATTTGGATTTTGTTTTTTCTGAAAGTCTGTTGTCCACTTCTCAGCCATCCAAATGGACTTCTGAAGGAGACGTTCTGCCTCTGAAATCCCATCATTTACCCTTCTACTGTGGCTGTAAAGACCAAAGAACTTGAACACAGAGGACGAGACCAGACGACTAGAACAGCTGAGACCAGGCAGGGCAATGTGAGGCCTCCATCGACACACAAGTCGAGGACGGCTCAAGGTCCATGGGACTCAAGAACCTTTGAAATCCAGATGCCTGTCCCCCAGGGAGTCGGGCCAGCCCTCCACTGGGCGGTGAGGATCCCCCACCTTCCTGCCTGCTTCTTCCACAGCAGAGCAGAGGCGTCAAAGGTCAGCTCAGGGCTCCACATTCTCTCTCTTCCCCCTCAAGGCTGAGTCACTTCATCTTTTCATCTTCAACCTCCTCGTCTGTGAAGTGGTGAGGGTGATAGGATTGCGTGCACAAGATCAGTTTTTTGATTTACATTAAGTGGTCAGTACAATCCCAGCCCAGGGTCCCCGAGCTAACTGGTCTAAGGTGGGGCAGGCTCTGGCAGTTTCAGAAGCTCGACAGGTGCTGCGCAGGTACCACTGCTCTGGGGGGATCGCAGCCCTGTGCGGCCCAACCACCCTCCACAATCCAGGTTTCCCTCACACCTGCTTCTGTTCCACATGCCGTGCCCAGGACGTTCCTCCCATAGACCCTCAGGGGAGCACACTTCTCCCACGGTGCTCTGAGGCACCTTTCTCTTCTGTCTCACTTAGTGGCACTGTCACCTGAAGACTCAGCCATGACATTAGAACCCAGCCTCTGCTCCTCCTGCTTCCTTCACCTGCATGGAGCTCCTCCCCAGACCCACCAATGACACCTTCTCAGATTCCGCCCCTTGGAAGCCTCACGGCCACCCTCCCTCACTGCTGCCTGTGGACACCGTTCCTGCTTCTAGACGATTCTCCATTTATATCCTCTCTGTGCTGCTCACCTGTGGGTCCTTCTAAAATACACTCAAGGAATGCCGTCCACCAGGTCAAAATCCCTGATGGCCCCTTGTCATCTGATACGGGTCCTCCAGTTTGACTACACATTGGAATCACCTGGGGAATTTTCCAAAGAACCAATGTCTCCGTCTCCGGGGGAGGGTCTGCTTGCATCCATGCAGCCGTGACCTGGAAACTGGGCTGGGGTTATAAACTTGCCCTATGTTATTCTTTTTTTTTTTTTTTGCACTTTTTGGCCAGGGCCGGGTTTGAACCTGCCACCTCTGGTATATGGGGCCAGCGCCCTACTTCTCTGAGCCGCAGGCACTGCCTTGGCCCTACATTATTTAATGTGCAGCACGGCCAGAGGCCTCTGGTCTGCAGCATTGCATGGGGCTCTCCTGCAGGCCTGCTACTCAGTCTTCTGTTTCAGACCTGCCCCCGGAAGTGGTCAGAATAGGAGGTTGAATAATTAAGTTCAAGAACTCACCTTAGAAAGAGTGCCACATACCTGATTGCTGAATATCACTACGGTGACCTTCCAGGTACGCCCGTTGGGAATCTATGCATCGATGCCCTGCCTAGTCCACCCTACACAGCACGTTTTCTAGGATGAATTCATGAACTTAATTGTCAGACCTAACGTGGTGACAGCTACAATGGCCATTCAGGAAAAGAGTTCTAAAATTGTCTTGCAAGTTGGATGGACTGGGTGCTGGCCTCAGTGTGTAGCTTCCCCAAGGGGAGGAATGAGCACTTTTTCCAGGACGAGTTTGCAAACTTAATTGTCCAACCTCATATTCTGTGTTTTTCAGCTTTCTGTTTTGTCTATAGCGTTTCCAACTCATAGACATGACTATGGATACAGATTTAGATGTTGATATAGATAACCACGTGTATCGTGACATCATTTATAACAGCAAAAAATCTACACGTGACCTAAATGTCGCCAAAAAGGACAAGTCAGCCTATTGTAATATCTGCAACTTATTGGCAGCTCTGTCCATCCTTTGAGATTCACCTCAGATGCAAATGCTCCAGGGTGGAGGCTCTAAAATGTCTGTAGCAGAATCAGAGGCTTTTACTCCCAACACTGCTGGGACATATTTGTGCATTTCTTAAGAGCTTGCCATGTTCTGCCAAAATAATTTATTTGGCTCTTCCCTACATAGAACCACGAGAATTTTGGAAAAGGAACCGAGTCTTAGTCTGTCATGTGCCAGCATACATTCATTATCAGAGTGCATTGTATAAAACAGAAGCCCAGTAATTGCTTGTGGAATAAATAAACAAATTAAAGTGATCTATTTTTACATCTATAAAAATTGTAAAGGACCAAAGATTTCATTAATCAAAGAGTAAAGTAATTGTGTAAAGGCAGAGAAGGTCATCGGATGCAATGCCCACACTTTGAAACCCAGAAACCCAGGCTCTAAGAGGAGCAGTGACTCACTGGATGTCAGCACCACCCTCTGAGCCTCTCCTAGCCTCTTCCTTCTGTGCCAGCCTCTCCCACCCATTCTCAGGGATACAGGCCCCACGTAGGACCTTAGATGTTAGCTCTTTTTACTACATGGGAAGCTCTAAAGAAGAAAAGCCCCACCACACTCAGAAAGAATTCACGGTGAAAGCTAAAAACTAAAGAATTTATGCTGATGGCCCATGAGGAGAGAGGTGAGGGCAATCCTGCTGAAGTCACAAGGCAAATGTCACTCATTGCCCATCGTCCTGCTCCTCCCGAGCATGTGCCTTTTGTCCTAGAGAAGCAGCTGTGTTCAGAAAAGTTAAATATGTAAGAAAGAAAATACTTAAAAGGAGAAAAGTTTGCAGAGTACCGTTAAGTCCCAAAAGAAGGCATGACATGGCCCTGTTTGTAAAACAGCTACGTGAAATGTAACAAAGGACTGTCAAATACAATTGGCTCTCAGCACCCCAAGTCACGCTTAAAAGAAGTTTTTTGATCAAAAATCAACTTTGAATCCCAAAGCTGCAGATGCTGCCGTGGACGTGGAGAGAACAGCCTCTTTGGAAAGAAGTATGGAGAATCTTCAAAGAACTCAAATTAGACCTCACATTTAACCCTGCAATCCCACTACTAGGCATCTACCTAGAAGAAAAAAGTATCTTTTTATAATAAAGACATTTGCACTAGACCAGTGGTTCTCAATCTTCCTAATGCTGTGGCCCTTTAATACAGTTCCTGTGGGTGGCGACCCACAGCTTGAAGAATCGCTGCACTAGACTGTTGATTGCAGCTCAATTTGTAATCACCAAGCTGTGGAAACAACATAAGTGCCCATCAACCCATTAGTGGATTAACAAACTGCGGTATGTGTATACCATAGAATACTATTCAGCCACAAAAAAAGATGGAGACTCTACATCTTTTGTACTAACCTGGATGGAGCTGAAACGCATTCTTCTTAGTAAAGTATCACAAGAACAGAAAAGCAGGCATCCAATGTACTCAATACTAATCTGAAGCCAGCAGATGATCTAATGCATGCCCACGTAAGAGAAAAACTAAATTCAATTCAAGTTGGGGGGAGGGGAAATGTGGGAGAGGTGAAGGGAGGAGGGGATGGGACTGGTGTCCTCCCACTTAATGGGTACCATATAAAAATAATAATAATAAACTTTGAAGCAAACAAGGTAATATTCGAACTGGAGGATTGTCACAGCCCATCGCTGTCACTGCTTGTCAGAGTCCGGGACTAGCCAGGTCTCAGGCCAGCTTATCTAGGTTCCAGACTGCTGAGCTACCTTGCTTGGGAACAATTGCTCTTAGGTACCTGAGGGCTATTTACTTTAGCAAAAAAGGAAAGAGAGAGAGCGATAGTCTTTGGGGAGTAAAGCATTCTTCTTAGAAGGATAGATCTTAGCAACCTTTAGCAGAGCTTAGTAATCTTCAGCAGAGAGACGCCGTGCTGGTGTTTTGCAGGCAGGAGTGGAGACAGAGTCAGAGTAAGCGGGTCCGTGATAGAATGCGCATGGTCCCCGCTGCCTTCTCCTCCAGCCTAATACAAGGCTGATCTCATGCTTCTCAACACAACAGGTGTAGAGACTTCCAATTCTCCCATGCTCTCAACTCGAGAGCTCGCTCATGCTTGTTAGGAGAGCTAAATCCTTCCCCATGCCATTTTCACCAAGGTGTTCCATTATTGAGGTACTGGTGTTACTTATAACTCCCCCTCCTCCTGGCCATAGGCTATACGGGCTGCTACAGAGGATCTCTCCGAGCACACTATTTCTGTGCCTTGACGTCTCTGTCGTAGCCTCTGATGTGGTTGTTTGTGAATGTGCTGCATATAAGGACTAAACATGTCAAAGATCTGCTAAATCAACTCCAGAAACCCCACGTACTTGCCTTTAAAATAAGATCAAGTTTCTGATATTATTACAAGCTGGTTGTGGGAAATTCATTGTTCATCACACTTGCTGTGCTGTGTTTCCATTTGTATTTTACCCTAAAGAATTTTTCCCCCAGACCTCATAAGCAAATCCCAAACCTTAAAATGTGCTTTGTGTCAAATATGCTGACAACCACAGTATAATCTGATGTGATAATGAAAGGGCATGAAATAAAAATAACATCTCAAGATTATTTATAGAAAATGTAGGTACATGATAGATTCCTCTGGCAGGTGGCCAATGACTAGACTTCAAATATTTACTTTCATGAGAGCATTTTTTCCATAATTTAGTAATCAGCAACTTAGTTCAGCAATATATTAACAAAACATTTTACAAATGGAGGACAAGGGTGACAAGGGTGTGGTGGAAGTGGCACTTGTGCATTGCTGAGTGGTTGGCAACTTAAATTGGTACAAACCATCTGAAGCTATCTGGTAATGAGTATGAAGGATCACACCATTTCACTAGACATTACAGCTTCTCCAGAACTATCCTCAGACCTGTGAAATGAAAATGCTTATTCACAACATTAGGGTTAATGGAGAAAAACTGTAAACAACCTAAAGAACCCAAAACTGAAGAATTTATGGTGAAAGAAAATGAAGAGCATAATATAAAGTCACATCAAGCGTCAACCATAAAGACTATTTACCTACAGAAAATGCTCTTATTCAACAGTATCTTTGACATTCTGTATGACCAAAACCCTGTAAAAGACTTTTTTGTTTTTCAAGGAAAAGGTTTCCTTGTCATTCTGACAGTTCAGTCTAGCCTGTCTTTAGAAGGTCCTCCATTCCTGAGCATTCTTGTGTGTGTTATCCATGTGGAGGGGGAGCCTGGCTCTGCTTTGAGGAAGTCCAGCAGGTATTGGAGAGGAGAATGAGTCAGGGCCCTTGGGGGTGAGGACAGGAGACCATCTAGACAATCCAGGAACTCTCAGTGTAAAGAGAGTGAGGAGGAAGTTCTCAGGTGGATGACAGAAGTCCTACAGGGTGAGTGTGGAGACCATGCTGGCCCAACTTCAGGAGGCTGCGTCTAAGCTCTTGGGTCTGTTAGAAGAAAACTGGGATGGGACCCAGGCCAGAGAAGGATGCACCCAAGGGCCAGAGCAGGGCTACCAAGTGCTCAGGAGAATGGACAGGACTTGGCGAGTACCTTCCCCAGGACCAACAGAACCCACAGGGGGCAGGGACGATGCACAAATAGGCCCTCACTCCACTGGCTCACCTTGATGCCAGGTGAGGACCAGGGAAGCAGAGGATGAGCTGGCAATAGGGTGGAGCTAGGGCACACCATAGGAAGACTGCCACAGGTTGGGTGACAGAGACACAGGTGATTATGACTGTGGTTATGACACTCACAACAAGGGTTCCATTGTCCCTGACACTATACCGTACATGTAGCCCAGGGCCAGGAGACTCTCCACATCTCTTCCTGTAGTTGCTGAGAGCAGTGCTGGTGGAAGGGAGTGGGGGAGCTCATGGACACTGGGTGGCAGAGCAGTGCTGGCCTGTGTCCTGGGAAGATTTGCAGCAGCTGGCCGATTGAACCTCTGTAACATCTGCTATTTTATTCCCCCATGGCATTTGGACAAGTCTATCCAGTTGCAGCACGGGAGGGAGCCGCAACATGGCAAGCATGCACTTTCTCACCCTACCATGTTCGAGAGATGAAGGGAGAAATGTGTGAGAAATCAACACTCACAGTTTCATGAACAAGATCTGCTGAGACCCAGAGAAACCGTATCAGCCCAGAGAGGTAGAGAGGTGCCATCCTGATTCGAAATCTCAGGAGGTTTTTAATAATGATTTCAGGGCTTCTGTTTACAGAATGAGGAAGTAAAGAGTTAATAATCTCTTGGGGCAATCATTTGGGTGGTCTTTTGATCATGAAAAAGGTCATGAAGGTGGAGACACTACATCCTAGAACAATTCTTAAGGGCAGAACTAAGGTAACAAAGTTGACATAAGGGATGGGAGAGGAAGGCCATGGTTACAAGCTTCAGGCTAGATTGTCTTAGCTCAAGGGCAGTTTTTAATCCCCCTGTAACTCTGCTGATATCCTATCTCCGCTAAACTGCTGAATTTTACTCAGATGTCCCCAAACTAGTTTTCTGTCTATTTTGGCAAATATTCTGACCCCCTTCACCACAGCAGGCATCCTGAGCAACAGGAGACTGAGGCCAGGGCCGTTCCCATTTGGGTCCTCTGGAATGTCCGCCTGCATTATGTTTCTACCCACATTATCCTGGGCGTTTCTTGAGACAATAAAAAAGGATTTACTTGTATAATAGTGAAATACTGAAATAGGATAAACTGTATTCAGCATATGAGGTTCATTCTGGTGACATACATATCACAATGTACCCCCCATTATGTGACTGGTAAATGTATTTTAAGAAATATTTTATAATACTATGAGAAACAAATGTCATGTATTTATAGAAATTAGAATACAGATTATGTATGTGACAAAATTTATATATAAATGTATGCTTATATAATTTTAATCAAATATCTAATAATCAACATATATAGAAATATAGAGATACAGAAATGTAGATAGGGACACTATATAAAAGCATTCAGAGAAGAGATAGTGGAAGAAGTTCACCTCCCGCCAGAAATAGTCCTTTTAAATGAGCCATTAATGAGTTACTAACACAGTGATTTTTTTCAAGCTATGTAATTTTTGGAAGGAAGAAGAAAAAAAATGATAAATAATCAGTTCATGATTCTTCTATTCCTTGGCAGAAATTAAGCCAAACAACATTCAAAACAAGCAAATAAAACATCCCTGCCTGGCTCCACCTCAGCACTCAGGCCCTGCCCCATCTCCCACGGGGCCAAAGCTGGACCTCAGGGGCAGCACTGGTTGGGCAGGACCCACCCTTCGGTTTATGGTCTCCATGCCCAGGCTCTGGTCTGTGCCTTGTGCCTGACACTCTCAAACATAGACCCTGCACATCCCCAGCCTATTGACTGGCCATTCACCTGCTTCCAACAACTCAGGTATGGGCCTCCCTAGGACCTAATGGGGTATGAATAAAGTTACACATTTCCAGTATATGTAAATATAGTTATTTAATTCAAACGTGAGATATATTATTTTTATCACAAATGTTACTCCTATTAAATATTCTGAAGCAATTATAAAAACAATACTGTGCACCTACCATTTTTAAATCCATCACACATTTTTCATTCATTAAAGCATGCATATGATAATAATAATCATAACCAATGGCACGAACTGAGTACCTGAGTATGCTGATAATGGGTATTGGGGTAATGATGCCCTCATCCTCATGCTTCCATGATCCAGTGGATGACATTGACCAAGCACAGTCTATGACATTCCAGATGCTCAGGGTTTTAGGCTTGCACATGTTCACTCACGTAGACTCCAACCACCCAATGAGGCAGATATGGCTGAGACATGGAGGGACTGGTCATTTGCCAGGCATCACCCCTCTGTAAAGAGAAGACAAGGACTGAAGCCACCTAAAGTTCCCACCAGAGCACTCCAACACGGAGCATGGGGCACGCCACTCCACAGAGCCCTCACCATGGGGGACTCCACTCCACAGAGGCCTCACCACAGGGATTCCACTCCACAAGTGCCTCACCACGGGGACTCTACTCCACAGAGACCTCACCACAGGGACTCCACTCCACAGAGACCTCACCACGGGGACTCTACTCCACAAAGGCCTCACCACGGGGCACGCTTCTCCACAGAGGCTTCAAAGAGAGGAGCGTCTGCTCTCTTGCCTGAAAGGGCTACGAAGTTTCAGCTAAGAAATAAGTGGTTTTACCACATGGGCCTGAAGCTCCGGGGAAGGAAGCATCCTCTTTCAATGTCACATTAAGGCTGTGGGCCAGGAAAAGCGGCTCACTCCCAGCACTCCAGGAGGCCAAGGCGGGCAGATTGCCTAAGCTCAGAAGTTGGAGAGTAGCCTGAACAAGTATAAGACCCAGTCTCTAAAAATAGCCAGGTGTTGTGGCAGGCACCTATAGTCCCAGCTACTCAGGAAGCTGAGGCAAGACAATCACTTGAGCCCAAGAGTTTGAGGTTGCTATGAACTATGATGCCATGGCACTCAACTCCAGGATAACTGAGTAAGAATCTGTCTCAAAAAAAAAAAAAAAGGCTCTAGAGTTCACGTTTACCTGAACATTTTATTTCATAGTGATAAATTCCTGTCTGGAGTGCAATACATCACCATTCTTAAACCTCCTAATCTAATTTTGTTGAAATAAAATAAGTCCACATTATTTTTAGCCTATGGTAAACTTTCAATTATTTTAAAACCCTATATTTGACATGAAATTTTATTTCTACTTTTCTCTAAAAGAAAACAATTGCAAATGCCTCTTTTATGAAGAATAATGCTCAATGTTTCAAATAAAAATGCAATATTTCCCCCCATTTAATTATTTTACAAAGTGTATTAAGATAAAATAGCTAATTATCTGGGGAAATTTTTAAAAATTCTATAATAAGTAATGCTCCCACATGAATAACGACATTATTAATAGTCTAAGGCAATGATTTCCAATCGTGGCGTACTGGTACCCTGCAAGAGGATCTTAGGTGTGCCATGAAAATTTTAAAGACCATTAATTAAATTATTTTTTAAAAAAGGTCAAAGCACAGGAAGTATTTTTTTTTTACTCTTTTTTATCAACATAATTTAAGTGTGATGTGAGAGTTTTAAAAAGGTCAAAAAACACGGGTCTCTGGTAATAAATTTATCAATCTAACAGGAAATACTTATTCTAAATGCAATTCTCTTCCGCATTTTCTTATTCGTATTTTTTCATCAAACACGTGCATTGAGCCTACTAGATGGAAAACAAATAAAAATAAATAGGACTTACTTCTAGACCCCAGAACATTGACCAACTGGCTCATCCTTCACTAGGAGAACGTAGGCGCCTCGTTCCAGCAAGAAAGGGAAGAGAAGGTTACACTCCCTGAAACAGAAACCCTTGCTCTGGGTCTTGTGTAGTGAGTGGAGCATTCCAGGCGATGGTGTAGGGAGATGTATGAGCCTTGCTCGTCAGGAAACTGGAGAAGAGCGTCTGCACGGTGCGTGCATGTTCTGCGGCTACAGCAGGCATGGCGCCAGGAAGGTCATGAATCTCCCACGGAGGGCCTGGGCCAAACCATTTGCTTCCCCTCTCCAGCTCTCCTGCAAGGACACTGGACATCTCAGCTCCCTGTGACTTACGAGCAGCCCTCATACAGCTATTCCTTTGACAGGTGTCTGATTTGTCTTCTCTCTGGCTCCCTAATCCATTTCCCACTCAATGTGCTTAATACACCCCATCTCTTTGCTGAGGCTGTGTCTCAAGATTTATTCCATTTTAATATGTGTTTTTACTCCAGAAACATCGCATAAACTGGTAATCCTGTAGTGGACCCCAAGATGGTTAAAACACTATGGCCTGATCTTCCACCCCTTCAAACCAGACAGAGCCCTTTCGGGTGGCTCCACCAGCTGGGTGCTAGACGAGTTGCTCTGTGTTTTGCTGTGTGACCATCCTATGACTCGGTCATTCAAGCGATGGTCACATGGGTATGAAAGTTTCCAGGGAATCCTCAGACCACATGAAGTCCCATGCTATTTTTAGGGCCCTAGCTATAGGCCTGTTTCTTAGCTCGTCGACTTTATTTAAATGTTTTGGAGGAAAGTAGGGTTTTCCTTATTGAAATATAACATAAAAACAGAAAACAACAGCCATCATAAAATATCGGCAGCACCCCAAAAGGCCTTTTCCTGGCCCATCCACATCATTAGCCCCACTTTCCCAGAGAGAACTACTATCCTGACTTCTGGCACCATGCTTAGTCTTGCTAGGATTTAAGGTTTCTACAAAATTAATCAATATGCCTTCTTCAATGTCTGCCTTCTTTTCTCAACTTCCTACGAGGTTCAACTACACAAATAGACCAGAAGTTGCTTATTAACTTCCCTCTATATGAAGAGATGGCTTGTTTCCAGTTTTTTGGCTAGAAATATTTCATCTGTGTCTTCTGTCGAACATATGTGCACATTTTGGCTGCTTATTCATCGAGGAGTGAAATTGCTGGCCCCGAGGGTACACAAGTATCCTCAGTAGATATTCCCAAGCAGTTCTCCAAAGTATTTGTGCTAAGTTACTCTCCATCCCCCATCTATGAGAGCCCCAGTTAGTTGCTCCACACCTCTATCAACACCTGGTGTTTCCCAGCTTCTTCATTTGGGCCTTTCTGATTTGAGAATGTGTTCTGCATTGTGCTTTAATTGTGGATATTCTTGATAAATCACAAACGATTAATATCATATGGTTAATGAATATTTGAATAGTCTCTGTGCAAAATGTATACTTTTGTCCAGTTTTCTAAATATTTATGTGTCCTCCTTATTAATTTTCAGGTGTTCTTTATGTATTCTGGATATAAACCATTTATTGACTATATGGTGGCTCACCTCTTCATTTACTTAGAGACGTCTTTTCATACACAGATGTTCTTAATTTTAATGCACTCAATTTTTCTGTCTTTATAGTTTGTGCATACCAAAATGCTCTTACTAAGAAATTTTTTCTTACCAAAAGATGTGAAGATACTCTAGTAGGCTGGCATCTAGAAGCCTTTATTTTTTTTAATTTTTTTTAATTTAATTTTTTTTTTTTTTTTTGCAGTTTTTGGCTGGGGCTGGGTTTGAACCCGCCACCTCCGGCATATGGGGCCAGCACCCTATTCCTTTGAGCCACAGGTGCCACCTGAAGCCTTTATTTTTTACCATTTATATTTAGACCTGAAATCCACCTTGAATTTATTTTCTCATTAAGATAGGAAGAAAGTCTCACTCTTCTCCATGTGCATATAAATTGGGTTTTGTTATTGTTGTTGTTGTTTGAGACAAAAGTCTCACTTTGTTGCCCTCGGTAGAGTGCCATGGCATCTTACCTCACAGTAACCTTAATTTCAAGCCATCTTCTTCCCACAGCCTCTCAAGTAGCTGGGACTACAGGTGCCTCCCACAATACCTGCCTATTTTTAGAGGTGGATTCTTGCTCTTGCTCAGGTTGGTCTCTAACTCCTGAGCTCAGGCAATCCATCTACCTGGGCCTCCCAGAGTGCTAAGGTTATGGGGGAGAGCCATCACACCCTGACTTGATCGAATTGTATATAATTTTTTTAAGTAATATTTTTTTCTCCACTTCTTTTTAGAATCAGTTTTGTTATAAATAACAACAACAAAAAAAACACAAAAAAGAGCACACAAAAAGTGTGTTTATATCAGACATAAGAACACATTTTGTGTGCTCTTTTTTTCAAACTTTCTATCTCCTTCCATAGGTCTTTCCAGCTGTGCTTTCATGAAAACGACACTGCCTTAACCACAGCTGTATGTTACGATCTTGGCATTTGCTGAGCAACTCCCCCTAATGAGCTTGCTCTTTTTAATATGCTCTTGACAACTGAGTCCTTTGTGTTTCTACTCAAATTTTAAAATCAGCTTTTTGATTTTCAACCCACTAAGACGTACTGAGATATTGACTCTGCCTATCATTTGTGGATAGCTTCAAAATATTTTAGTATTTCAATCTTCAAAATAATGCAGTTCCTAAAAAAGTCCAATTCCTAAATATAGACCATCCTTGTATTATTTAATAGGTATTAGCTAATAGCAATCATATTTTATAGTTTTCTGTGCAGAGATATTTACATCATCAATTAGAATTTTTCCTGGGCAAGTGTTATTTTTGTGGTATTATTAGTATGTATGTTATCTAATCTAAATTTAATTTCCCTTTTCTAATTTTTTTGCTGCTAGCATGTAGAAATGTAATTGATTTTCCTCTATTGACCTTTTATCCAGGGCAGTGATCCAGAGCAAATATTACCAAGCTCACTTAGGAGATCTCATAACTTACTTGAAGTTTGCTCTGCACTTTCTATACTATATCCATAATTGCATCAACCTGGAACGACATTATAATTTCTTTCTTTCTTCGTTTTCAATCCCTCTTCCTATTATTTCTTTTATTTGCCTTATTACAGTTGCTAGAATCCCCAGTAAAATATTGAGCAAGATTAGCCCCAGAAGGGAGCCTGTCTCCTTCCCAACATTCAAGGGAAAGTTTTAATAACTATGATGCTTGCTGTAAAACTTTCCTAAGTTTTGTCTGTGAAGTAAATAAAGCTTCCTTTTGTTCCTAGTTTCTATGAGTTTATTATAAATTACTACTGAATTTTATCAAATTTTTTTTCTTAGTAAAAATAATACATAATTCTTCCTTTATTACATTAATATGGTGAATCACTGATTTTCTAGTATAAAATCATCTTCCATTATAATAAATCAAACTGGTATGACATACTAACAATAATTACCAATGTTTTCTTTATTAAAATCTCCACAAATTATCTAATTTGAATCTGTAATCCAAGTACCCAATAGAATTTCAGCTTTTTCCATCATTTTTCTTTTAATCTTACAAGAAGCAGCATAAGGTTAGATTTCATTTATCTAATCACTTGATTTAAATACTTAGTCTCCATATAATTAGTGTGTTTACTAGTGTGGCTGATTTTAAATCTGCCATCTTACTATTTATTTTATATACTATATTATTTTCCACTTGTTTTATCTTACTTTCAAGGTCCTTTCTTGTGATTATTTTTATTACATTTTCCCCTTAGCTATTTTTGTAATTAAGTATTCTTTTTTAATCTTTTTTGTGGTTACCCTAGAGATTGCAAAATGTATTCTTGACCTCATTAGGTCTGATGGCAATTTGCACTTTAACCACTTGACCAGCAATTCAAAGACCTTTGCACAATTTAATGACATTTATCCCCTCCTGACTTTTATGTCATTGTTGAAGAGAAGTTTCCATATTCTCTTTAGCTTTTTTAGCTTTGAAATAATTTTAAACTTGTTAAAAAATTACAAGAATAGTACAGAGAGTGCTGTATGCACTTTAGTTAGGTTCATCATACTTTTACATTTTAACATATTACTTTTATCATTCTTTCTGCCTTTGAAGACCAATACTTTTTTCTGAACAATTTCAGTGTACACGTGCTTGTTATGTCCCTTAAGTCATTAATACATCAGTGTGCATTTTTTAAATGAGGATTTTCTCACATAGCTATAATACAGTTTATAAATTCAGGAAATTTATCACAGATATAAAATTTTAAATAATATGTCTTCAATATTTTCATTTTATCAACTGTCCTTTATAGAATATTTTTCCATACCACAGGATTTAGTCTTGGACAACATATTGCATTTATCTACCACGTGTCTTTAATCTTGTTTAATCTGGAACAATTCCATTGTCATTTTGAACAACACAGATGAGATACTTCAGATGTTTCTCCATTTGACTTCTCTGATGTGTCCTCACAAATTCCCCACCTGAAACAATGTGATGCTGTGACATGATGCGTCTCAGGTTGTCACATGGACAGGGGTAAGATATCCGTGTGCCCTCAGTCAGTTTTGGCCAATTTATAATGAGAATTCTCACTGTCAATAATACTAACACTAGAATTAACAATATAGCAACATCAAAATTGTTTTTCCTAACCTACATTAAAATAGTTTCAAAATTGCTATAAACATATCATTGCAAGACCCGCAGGGGATTACACCCCTAATCCCAGAACTTTGGGAGGCTGAGGTGAGAGGATCACTTGAGGCCAGGAAGTCAAGACTAGCCTGGGCAACACAGCAAGACCCCGTCTCTATGAAATTTGTTTTTTAATTATCTGGGCGTGGTGGCACATGCCTAAATTTCCAGCTTCTCAGGAGGCTGAGGTAGGAGGATCCCTTGAACCCAGTAATTTGAGGATAAAATGAATTATGACTGAGCCACTGCACTCCAGCCTGGGTAACAGAGCAAGACCTTATCTCAGAAAAAAAAAAAAGTCAAAAAACATCATTCAGAACACAGACCTACTATTTTTTTTTTTCAAAGACCTACTATTGAGAGTGCAAGATTTGATTACAGATTTTGTTCTAAACACTACCATTTTATAATCAAACTACCATGTTCAAGGTCCTTGCATTCAAATTTTTCCCTTCACTGCAATTATGAAATAGAATTGCATTGATTTATTTCTACTTGCATTCAGTTTTAGTTTTCTTATAATTGTTACTTTAAAGTTATTTTTTCAATATGTGGAATTTTAACCTATTTTCAAAACTCAAAACTCTCTAAACATACCCTGAAAATTAACTCCTTAGTCTGACCCTTCAACACTATTGATCCCATGCCTTTAGTAATCAATTTAATTGCTTTCTGGTTTATACTCCCAGTGTTTTTTGTTGTTGTTGTTCCAAAATTGGAAGATATTTGTATATGTTATTATTTCTCCTTCTTTCTTTATGAATATGCCATACTATGTATTTTCTGTGACACTTCACCTGTTTTTAACTAACCATACCTCTCAGAAATCACTGCAAAATTATTCTTAGAGACCTTCCTTATTCTCTTATACAACTGCATATTTTTCTTTTTGTGTAAATGCCATTTTTTTTCAGCCACTCCTATATTTGGACAGTTAGGTAATTTCCAATATTTTTCAAGTCCAAGCAATGCTGCAATTAATAATCTTTTTATAAGTATTTTCATATTGTTAGAGTCATGTTTTTAGGGCATATTTCTAGAAGAGAGATTGCTGGATTAAGAGTAAATACATGAACCTTTTTCTTTTCCTTTTATTAAGACATATATACATAGATCATGAATACATTTATGCATTTGGGGGTACAATGTGTTGATTTTTTATACAATTTTTGATGTACCTTTTTGTAGATATTGCCAATCCCACCCCACCTCACCCCCCGCCGTAAGGATTGTGTCACTTAGCTTTCCCACCAGTAAAGTGTGAGAGTCCCCATTTCTCCACAGAGGTGCCATTTATTGTGAAGCTTTTGAAATCTTGCTCATGAGGGCAACTGTCAATCAGTATAGTTATAATGAATGTCTCTCTTGTGACATGTAAAGTTTATGTCTAAGGTCTAAGACCTGTTTTAACATCTCTTGTTTTGTGAATTGTATTTTTTGTGTTCATTTTTATAGAGTCTTTAGATTTTTTTACAATTTTAAAATGGCTTTGCTATGTTAGGAATATTGGTTTCCTTATTTGCGCTCCATGTTATAAATACTGATTCAAGATGATTCTTGTTTATAGTAATAACAATATTTTTCTTTTTTTTGCAGTTTTTGGTGGGGGTTGGGTTTGAACCCGCCACCTCCAGCATATGGGGCTGGTGCCCTACTCCATTGAGCCACAGGCACCGCCAATATTTTTCTTTGTAAGTTGTCAAATGAATCAGTCCTTCATTATCATCTCCAAATTAAGATTGTGAGAAAGTGTCTCCATACACTGAGGTTTTGGGGTTATTTACATGTTTTCTTTCATTGTGTATTTTCAATCTTATTATCTCTGATCCTTTTGGACTTTGTCTTATCTGCAGGTCACTACAAAAGTTTTGAGACAGACTGTATTATGATCTATTATTGCATTTTCAAGAAACACAGTGGACAACATCCTTTCAGATTCGCCTTAGCTTTCCTTAGCAAGTTTCACCTGGCTCAGTTTATCTGTGTTGCTGGGAAGGCTTCCTTTGTTTCTGTCCACACATATTTTGTTTCTCGATTTTTGTGTATCTCAAAATGGTTGTAATGACTTACCTATGTGTAGAGCATCTTTGCTACAATTTTACCTTTTTCCTAACAGCTACTTTGCTAGCCCAGCACCAATAATTAAGAGTTCAACCTTGTCTGTGATTCTATATCTGCCTCATCATCCGCTGATGCCCACGTGTAATTGGATCAGCGTCCCCAGTTCCTGCTCCGGGTCACCCAGCTGCCACTCAGTGCACGAGCCAACACCAAGACGCTCCCGTCCAGTGGCTCCATAGTAATGTTTGGAAGAGTGTTAATCCCTCATAATTCTTCCTAGTTAGTCTCATGCATTTATTTTTCAATACGAACTTTACTGCCAACTTATCTAAGTCCATGGGGAAAAAGTCATTGGGATTTTTATTGGGATTACATTAAACTTAGGAAGAAACAAGAGAACGGTCATTTTTATGATGTTTACACATCACAGAAAAGTACCAGATGTCGATGTTTTTCAGAAGCCTACTTTTCCTTCAGAAATGTTTCCCAGTTTTCTTCATAGAGACTTTAAGCATTTCTCCTTAACTTTATTCCTAAGTACTTTTATCTGCTCACCTTTGGTTGTTTGTTTGTTTTTATTGTTGTTTTTTGCAGTTTTTGGCCAGGGCTGGGTTTGAACCTGCCACCTCCAGCATATGGGGCCGGTGCCCTACTCCTTTGAGCCACAGGCACCACCCTACTTACCTGTTTTAATAGAAATTATCTTTTTATTCAGTAGCCTTTATTGGAAATTGATATGGACTTTAATCAAAGACTTTCAGCATCCAAGGAGGGAATAGTATGGTTCTTGTCCTTAGACATGTTAATATAGTGAACAATATTAATAGATTTTCTAATATTGAATTATCCTTGAATTAAGACATAAAACCACTTGGTCTTGGAATAGTATTCTTCTTTATTTCTTACTATGGTGTTAGAACTTGTTTGCTAACATTTTATTTACATTTTTGCATTACTTAAAATTTATATTAAGTCATGTGTACATAGATCATGCATACATTTATGCCATTATGGGATTCAATGTGCTGATTATTTGTACAAATTGGAGTGCTTACATCCTACTAACCAACAAAGACTTCACTTCATTTACCCTATGTACAAATGACTTAATAAAAAAGAAAGAAAAGAAAGTTACTTAAATTGCCCAGAAATTTCATAAATCTCAAATGTACACGTGATAGTTAAATATCAATCAGCAGATTGTTTAAATCGTGTCACCGTGTTGGATGAACTATGTAAAGGTATCAATTATGTAATTACAAGGGCAAGTGAGATTGTGACTTGGGTTTTACACTTGTGCACATTTAACAGATTGTTAATGTTCTCTTCAACAATGTTTGAGTCTATAGTGGTTATACAGAGAAAACCTTGGATGTTTTACATGTATTCTTCTACAATGATATGTAGTATTTTTTGAATGATATGTAAAACGTGCTTTATATTCTTTTTGATTTAAAGGAACTAATCTCCTTCATTGCAAAAGATTACAAAGAGAAGCCCATTAAAGGTCTTAAAATGAAAAAGAAAAATAAAATAAAATGTATATTGGTTTTTAAATTTCTTTTTTACGTTATTTTTATTAGGTTGAAGTATCACTGCTATATTGGCTTTATAAAAAGAACTTAGGATTTTTGATCTGGTCTCTAAAATGTTGGTAGAATGCTCCTGAGAAACTATTTCGGCCTAAAAGTTTTATGTAAAACATTCCTTGTTACTTTTCTCCAGGTTTCTTTTTGTGTGTGTGTGTGTGGAAATGGATCTGTTTAAGAATCTTATAAATACTGAGATTGATTTTAGTTTACCGTATTTTCCAAAAAAATTACCCGTTTCACCAAGGGTTCCAGTTGTACTTACAGAGATGTGAGCCAAGGAATCTCATGTGATTCCTAAATTTCTTCTGGGCGTTCTTGCTCTCCCTCCTCCCCTTTCTCTTTCGGCCCCCTTCCTGCTCATCTCTTTCTCTCTTCTGTCTCATTGCGTAAGTTTCATAACAGTTACGTTCGATGTTTTTCACATAACTGATAATGTCTTCTATGTTCTTGTCTCTATTATTTTTTAATACTTTCTTCCTCTAACTGTATTCTATTCGGTGCTAATCTCACCCTATAAGCTCTTGTTTTATTTTCTGAATTTGTTGAATTATACATTGTTCACTTGGGACTTTCTTCAAATAGTCTGTTCTCAGTTTTCCTTTTTTAATTTTCTTGAATATTTTAGATAGTGATTTTGAGTCAGTATACTATGATACGATTATCTTAATTCCTTGCATGACATTTGCTCTTTGCTAAGGAGTTTTCTGGTTTTAGATCTCTTACTTTTCTCCCTGCAGTCACCTGCTTGTTTTTCATTGAGTGACATTGTATACAAAAAAAAAAATGTAGGATAATTTCCTTTCTCTAGAGATTAATTACCTTTACTTTTGGCAAGTGGCCAGTGCATTAGCAATCTGCAGACACTGCTATTTCAATCAGGATTGAGATTATTTATATATGAATTTCAGTCCCACAGACAATTGGCCCATTCTAAGTTTTCCCTCACCCCTACAGCCCAGAGCTCAACTCCATCTTGGGGTAGGAGGAGTGCCCAGCTATGGTCAGCCTCTTAACCACCCCAAACTCCAGCCCTTCTGAAATTGACAGACTCTGAAGAAGAAATTCATTCCTACCTCTCACTCACCTTCTGGTCTACTTCCTCTGCTGGCTGTTGGATTCCTACTCCCCAATGTATTTTTAGCCTTCCATGCAGTATTTCTGATATTTTTCCCAGGAGGACAAATCTAAATTAGTCTCCCATTATTGCAATTGGAGATGAATTTACATTTTGAAATCAAACATGCATTGGTTGTGCAGTAACATGAGATGTTAGAACACTGAACTTCAGAGCAAAGTTATGGCTGAGGTTCACTGCTAGAGGTTAAAAACCCAACTTGCACCTTGCGCCTGCTCACTCATCCATATTTTTTGAGGGGATGCTATGTTTTTTAAAAAGTGTCAGAATTACTGATGGTCTCTGGAGGCTGAGGATTGCTAGCTAACTCTAGAACTTTTGTCCAAAATAATTGAGAAGCAGGAGTTTCTATGTGCAGAGATGTCAAAGGTGTCATGTCCTGTATATGAGGAATGGTCTGGGGATGGCAAGACCAGGGCAGCTGTCTAGGAATTTGGAGGAGATGACCAGCTGTCCCTGAGGACATAGGGTTTCCAGGACACAATTCAGGAAGCTCAAGTGAAGACCATCTCCGAAGGAGTGCAGCTTAAGACATACTGAGTTCAGGCGCATAAGAAACTTACAGTTGAGAGGTCAATTCTATAACAGTACCACGGTGGGAATGAGTCGGGGATAAGAAACAAGAGGCTGCCTCACTCTTGGAGCTCCCCCTAAGATAATTTGAGATAAAACTGGGGATCAGACACATTTGACAATAATTTGGTTTATTTTAGCCCAGTTCTACGTATGAGCTATAACCCTGGAGAGAAGGTAGGAGTAAGGAGAATGGGGGCAGGGCAGGCCATGCTGCATCTTCCTACTCAGCTCCCCAGTCTCTTTCTTTCTTGACTTTGCATAGTTTTCCTCTTCTCCCTCCGTCAGCTCATTAACTGACCATAGTATTAGCTCAAGAGAATGAAGCTCAGTCATACGCAATGCAGGTTGCCTGACCTCTCATCAGGCCTCAGTGTCCTCCCCTGAAGACCGAGGGTGCCCGGAATGCACCTGACTCATCTCACAGGGCTGGTGGAGACCATAGGAAGGAGCAAAGGAGTGAATGATACCCAATTCGGTGCTAAAGAAGTTATCTGACATTATTCACCGCCTGGAGCCTTGGAAATTTCCAATCATCATTAAGCTATCTCCCAGGAATATTACAAGCAACCTCTTGGTCTGCCTAATTTTGTGACAATAAATGCAACACTATAGCCATTCTTTTTCTGAAAATTATCTTGTCACTAATAAAGAACCCAAACTCTGTAAAATATTGAATAGGTGAGACCATAGCCGGAGAGCCATGCCCAGGAAGGCTTGAGCAAGTAGTCTCACTGTGGTTGGGTTAACAGTTTCACTTTATACATTTCATAGAGATAAGAATTACATAAAGGCAAATATTGATCTGGCTCCAAAAGGCAGACCTTCTCAAAGCGGGGGATTCCAGTTTACAGGTGTGGGGAAGAAATTTCTCCATAGGTGGGCTTGAAGATTCTTTGATTCATAATTGCTTAAAGAAAATGCTTTGTCTAAAGGCCTGTTAATCTGAGAAAAGCCCCCGGATGCACACTGCACATACACTCAGCTATACTCAAGTGACCTGTTGAGTCAACTGTGACCTGCTCGGGATGGAGCATGTCCGATCTCCCTTCTCATAACCAGGAACTCACCTTTAGGGTATTTCTGAGGTTGTCTTGGCTCAGAGGAGTTGCATTTGGTCATCTGAGAGACTTAAGTTTTTATTTAAGTTCACATATTTGAGGTTCAGAAAATACATATTCAATTTAAGGAGCCAAATTTTACTATATTCCTAAACCTGCTTCCTAAAATGTCTGTTAAATGACTCTGGAGATGGATAAAGAGAGAACGCCTTGTCTCTCTTATGACTGGCTCTTCCGCAGCTTTGGCCTTGGAAAATCCCTAAAAATCCTTAAAAGAAGCAAACTACATTTTTAACCCAAAATCCAAAGAAACAAAACAACTAAGCATTGCATAGGGCACACGGTGACCCCACTGGCCAATTAAACCACTAATCCACAGTCAAATCTATTTATTTATCTTTTTGCATATGAACACAATGTAAATTGTGAAATGGCTTTGCTTTTCTATCTGCTTAGATTAAAAAAAAAAAAAAAAAGACCTTCCAAGCCTATGGTGGTTCTCCCTGCCTCCATCCTCACCATAAACCCTGATCTTAACCCTTCCCTATGTTAAGTGTGGGGTTGGAACACACTCCCACCCATGTTCTAGGTCCCCCAGGGGACTTCAGAGTCTCTGCAGAAGACACAACCAACACTCCAGGACAACCCTGCTGCTCCCACCTACAGCAAACTTCATATCTTATTCCCACCATGAAGACATTAGAGCATGAGGATTCCCTCCCCCGAGCAGAGATTGCAACTTTTATAATATTAAAAGTTGGGCACACACAGGTTACTGGGTCCTTCCCAATGAGGGGAGGGATGTACTGCAGGTTGAGCTGGGCCACCTTGACCAAACTCCTGAGTTAATAGAAGAGAAATCTAGACTTTTTTGTATGTAAAATCTGTTGGTTATTCAAAGTCGATCCCATTAAAAGGCAAAAGAAAACAAGGAAAATAGCAAAAGCTAGTCTTGGGCCAAACTAAACACAGAGCCCTGATGCCCAGTTCTCCCCTCTGCCTTTAGCCTTTCCTGGTCCCAGAGCTACTCTCTCTGTGAAAACTCAGGCTCTGCTGTCGTTGTGGCTTGGCCACTTCTGCACCTCTGCCTCTGTTGCTCTCCCACCCAGGCACCCAGGACCTTACCTCTGGAGGCGTCACTGCTTGAAGGGCTCCCAGGCCTCCCTGGCTCCCAGCCCTGTCCTGACTGTGCACCTCTCTACCCACAGCAATCTCCCAGGCCCTTACCTGCTGTGCTCCCCTGCTGGAGCTCTTTCAAGCACGAGTGTCTTCCTCTAGGTGTCCACCCAGCCCAGGAGCGAACCTCTCAGAAGGAATGTGCTGAGGTCTGTATGTATGTTTCCCCCCGGAATTCATATGTTGAAATCCCACCCCCCAAGGTGATGGTATTAGGAGGTGGGGCCTTTGGGAGATGACTAGGTCTTGAGTGGCACCCTCATGAATGGACTTGGTGCCCTTATAAAAGAGACCCCAGAGAACTCCCCTGCCCCTCCCACCAAGTGAGGACACAGCTGGAAGGTGCCCTCTTTGAACCCAGGAAGACTCACCAGATGTTCCATCTGCAGGAGCCTTGATCTTGGACTTCTGGCCTCAGAACTGTGAGACATAAATTTCTGCTTTTTATAAGCCACTCATTTATGATATTGTGTTGTAGCCATCCAAATGTCGGAATGTATGAATGAACGATGACATTTTTCATTTATTGCAAAAGACTAGGATTTAAGATCAGACCAACCATTCACTAATGTTTTCAGTGGGTGGTAAGTTACTTAATCTCTAAGCTTCAAGATTCTCCTCTATAAAATGGGAACAATATGACAGGACCCAGGGTTGCTGTGAAGAGCAGACAGTCTATTGCAGGCCATACGCATAGGCCCAGGGCATGAAAGTGTCCAGTGGCTGTTTATTATTGTTGCCATGGCTGTGACATTTAAGCAGTGGAGGACATCCTGCTCTCCCACCCCCGACATCCCTCACTGGCAATTTTCAGCTTGCTACCATCTCTTTTCTTTGGCCACAGGCCGTGAATGTGGCAGCAGAGACACACAGGCCGTGAACGTGGCAGCAGTGTCTTCCTTAGGGCTCCAGGGCAGGGTGGGGGCTGGGAACACAGCAAGGATGGCCCGCTGCCCCACTCAGGCCAGCAGGGCCCTGTGGTCTGCACCCAGCCTGTCAGAAAGATGGGCAAGGAGCTTGCCAGCCTGTCCTGTCACTAGCCTTACAGGAAGGGGACTGGAGAACCAGTGGAAGGACGTTAGGTTTGGCTTTCTCAGACCACACTACAGAATAAGACAGGCCTCACCGCATGGATGTTAAAGGACCCGGAGGTGACATTCCAGTGCTCCCTCCGCATTTGTGAGAGGAGCAGGAACAACACCCGGACTGATGACCAGGTCTGCATGGGACAGACGAGGGTGGGTACATCCTGAAACCACCCAGGAGGGACGCACAGCCCTGGGAGCAGGCAGGGTAGTGGGCAACATCTCATCTCTGGATCTGACGGCTTGGGTTTACTTGATGTTTTCCTGTCTTTACTGAGGCACCTTTGGAAGGTGAAACTAGCATCCACTGAAGGTGCACACTACGATGACTTGACGCGTGTATACTGTAAGGGGAGAAAGCTCTGTGCTCTGTGCGGGATGAGAAAATAATTTCTCTAGGCCAAGGTTAAGATATAAAATTATACCCTTTATTTAATAATCTTTGAAAGAGAGAAGAGTGGGAGTGAGAGAGGGAAGAGAATGGGGGAAGGGAGAAAGAACAGAGTGAGGAGATGGCACAGCAGCCCAAAGAAAGCAAAGGCACAATGCCCGCAGTGGAGTGTAAGGGGGACCAAATTCACGAGCAGGTGGGTGCCGCGTCTGTGCCTCCTCCCGCAAGGTTGAAGACATATCCCATTGTTGATCCCGGATGCTCAGGAACTACTTGAGGCTATAGGAACAAATTTTAAAAGGCAAAGGGCTAGTGAAATATAAAGCAAAAGAATTTACATTTCCTTTAGTCTTCTGGGCTCCTCAGTGACTTGTGAAGACAGAAATCCATGGGGGGTGGGGGGAAGGGGACTGTAGCAAGAGAAGGAGAGAAAGCCGGCAGAGACAGAGATTGATTGAGTCCTCACGGAAAAATTATGAGACAATGATTGCTCCTCTATCCTTACACATACTATGTGAAATTATCCCACAATCAAGCTACCTCCCACAGCCATCACTCACACAGTTGCCTTTTTTGCTTTTGTGGCGAGAACACTTAAGATCTAGTCTCTTAGCCAACTTCAAGTGCACGATGCGTTATTACCTATAGTCACCATCCTGTACCACTGGTCTCCAGGACTCATCTCATAACCGAAACTCGGTACTGTTTGACCAACACCTCCCCATCTTGCCACCTGCCGCTGGCAACCACCTGTCTACTCTCAGTATCTGAGGGTTCTGTTTAATTTAGCATATTCCACATAAAAGTGAGATCATTGACTTCCTGAGTTTAAATTCTGTCTCTGACCCTTCCTATATGTGTGACCTGGGACAAGTGGTACCTCGCTGTCAATTTCTTCTCTGAAACATGGTAACAATTCAGACAGCCCCCACAGGACAGTATTGTTGCAAGAATTCAGTAAAATAATAAAAGCAACATGCTTAGCACTGTGCCTGGCAGATAGCAAGCTCTGGATAAATGTTCCATCTCTCCTATTGGTAAGGATATGCATGCATGCAGAATTATTTGGAGCACAAATAGTAATGGCCCTGTGACTGTGGAAACACCAGAGGACCTCCCAGCAAGAGCAGGCAGGACAGAACAAGGCAGAAATAGGAACACACAGATCTTCTCCCCTCACCCTGGCCTTCTAGTGTGGACAATCTTCTGCAGGTAGAAAGCAGTGGCCATCAGCCCAGAGTAGCCAGGAACGGGTATTAAGGCCACTAGGAGGCTTTAAGAGGGAGACCCAAGCC
Organism: Perodicticus potto; assembly: GCA_963574655.1. NCBI lineage: Eukaryota > Metazoa > Chordata > Mammalia > Primates > Lorisidae > Perodicticus > Perodicticus potto. The sequence goes on along the minus strand of CAUYRH010048719.1, from coordinate 14,087 downwards.
ATGGCATTTGTGCGGCTATTTAGAAAACAGCTCCTTTCACAACGCAGTATGTGCTGAGGTCACTTCCATTTTTCTCAGGCTGAGTTGGTGTGCGCTCGCTGGATTTCAGGGCCTACTCTCCCCAGCCCAATGGAAAGAAAAGCTGAGCCCGCCCTCCCAGGCCTCTCTCAAGGGACCACGGCCTGGCTGAGGACGCAGTCTGAGACGCAGCAGAGTTATTCTGTGCTGGCTCTATGCCAGCGTGTCCCCAACTACTAGGGTGCATTCGGCTTGCTGAAAACCCCAGGACACAGGCCAAAGCTTTGAGAAAACATATGACTCTTTAATGACCTTGTTTTTCTTCTACCTGCATTCAAATTCCTGGCACCCTAATCTTATTTTTGTCTTTCTTTCTTTCCTTGTCATTATGATTCCATGACCTATGTTTATTCAACCAACTTATCCATCTCACATCCGACTGGACGTGTTTTTCCTTTCCCAGAAGTTTTGTAATGAATTGCTGGAAAGGGTAACTTTTGCAGGTGATATAGAAGCTCTGGGCATACGAGAGCCTGATGGGGGGACATTGGCCCGAGGTGCTCCTCTCCCCCAGTCCTGGGCCTGGGAGAGTTGACAATTTCTCCTCCCTGAAGGGGAGACTGCAACGTGCCCACATTCAGTCCATGCCCAAACGGGGGCTAAGGATTGTAAGGAGTGGCAGGCTTAGGGGTGAGAGGACCAATGGTTTTTTTTGGCGGGGGGGGGGGGACGGTTTGTAACATCTTCTATATTTTTAATTCCTTCCGGCAGGTTTTCATCAAGGATAGAGCTACACTAGCCAATCAGCTAGGCCAGAAGGGCAAATGTTCTCAGCAGCTCTATCAGACCTGCTCATCCCAAAGCAGCAGGTGTCTCTGACCGCTGGTGGGCTCCAGGTAGGATGGGGCATCCCTCAATGCTGGGTGTGATTCCAGGATCCACTGACTCTTGGCTGCGACTCCTAGAGAAATTCCATCTTTTTGCTGTTGATTTCTTCATCTGAAAAAGGGAAAATGTCTGCATCACAGGGTTTCTGTAAAATACATGTGAAAATATATACCGAGTATGTACCACATTTTGATTCTTTATAAATTTTATCCAACCTCTATATTCAATTAAAGTGTGATGTTACTGGGTGTCTTATTCAGCTCGAGATGCTACAACAGAATGCCACAAACTGGGGACGGGGGGGGGGGGGATCCAAACAATAGAAATGTTTTCCTCACAGTTCTGGGGGCTGGAGGTTCCATTTGGCTCCTGATGAGGGCTCTGCTCCGAGTTTACAGAGGGCCACCTTCTTGCTGTGCCCTCATCTGATGGACAGAGATCATCTCTCTGGTGTCTCTTCCTATACGGGTATTAACCTCATTCATGGTGGCTCCACCCTCATCACAAAGTTATTTCCCAAAGACCCCACCTCCCAATATCATCGTATTGTGGATTAGGCCTTCAAAATATGAATTCTGGGAGGACCCAAATATTAGATTCATAGCAGTGGCCAGAGAGTGAAAGAAGAGAATGAACAAACACAAAGAGAATCCCAAATCCTAAAAATCAATTTGTGATATTATTTTCTTCTCTCCTTTGGCAGTATTATTCTATTATTCAGTATTATGACTTCTAAATTGTTTGCCAGACCAGATTTACCTCTGATGTCAAGATTTCCATGCCAAAGGGACCCTTAAGCCTCTGGTGAGTCACATCAGGAGAAGAGACTATCCTTGGCACTGTTTCTGTATGGCCACCATGGCGGGGACCAGAGTCCCCGTCTCCCGGCTGTCCAGCAAGCTGGTGCAGACAAAGGGCATAGCCATGCCTGGGCAACTCTCATTTCATACAAGTGCTTTAGGGTCAAGGTTAATGCCTGCTTCATATCCACAATGTACATGGACTCTGGGACATATCAGGTGCTCAGTAAACTCTGATTGTCAATGTGCATGGCTTAAATGAGTCGCCAATGCATGAACACACTGTCTCCATGCACAGAGAGCTTTTGCTTAAACAACGATTGTTCATTGTCACTTCTCTGCTGAGCTGGCACTGCCTTACGAGACCCATACTGGTCCCTGTACGTTCACGAAATGACACACGAGCTGTTTCCATTAGGATGGGAGTCCATGGCAGTTCCCCCTGGGGGCATGATGGAGCTGCCGTCCAGCTATTCCAGGGAAGAAGCCACTGATTCTGTTTGAGCTGGTTGGGGAAGTGTGCGTAGAGACGCCCCTGGGGGCTTTGTTAGGGTCAGCATGAGGTTTTCAAATGGACCAGGGTGGAAAGAAAGTCCCCAGAGAAGAAAGGGCGGGAGTAGAGGCGGCTGTGTGCCACGGCCCCCACATGTAGGCACCAGCCGCAAGTCGACTATGGCTGGAGTAGTAGGCAAATGTGGAGGCAACAGAAACCCAGTCATGCTTATCATGCAAGGACAATTCTCACCCAGGGCTAATTCTGATCCCAGGGACTTCTGGCAATGACCAGAGACGTTGCCAGTTGTCACCGTGGGAGAAGAGCTACTGGAACCCCGTGGGTGTTCAGCAGGGATGCTGCTACATGCACAGGAAAGCCCTGACCACAGAGTCAGCCTGCCCCAAATGCCCCCAGTGCCCAGGTGAGAAACCACCCACACCTGCCAGTGGGATTAACACAGCACTGACTTCCCAGGGCCCCACTGCCAGGGCACAGAAGAAAAACTGCAACAGGGACAAACAGGGCCACAGTAAGCCTGGGGTCCCTGGGCTCAGGCCCTGTGCTGAGCCACAGCGTCCCCTCCCTCACCTGAGGGGCTGCCTCAGCAGTGGGGAGGCCACCCTTCCACTGTGGCTGGAACCCTTCAAAGCGTCTTTTGACCACTGACCTTCATGCATCCCTCATGAAGTATAAACCCCATGTCTGGTGTGACAGCCCTTCCAGGCCTATGGAGGCGCTGTCTGTTGGGGGGAAGGCACAGTGGGAGGGAGGCAGGCAAGGGCAGGCTCAGCTCACACACACGTCCTCACTGTTAGCAGAAGCCCCTTCAACCCAGCAGGCATCCCTTCCCATCAGATGCAAAACTGGTGAGGACTCGGGCACTCCAGTTTCTGGACAAAGCTCTCACTGATGGTAGGGGAGGAAGCTGAAGGCTCAAACCCCAGCACCAGTACACTGGGGTTTGAATCACCTCCGGCCTCTTGTGACTTTCCGTAACAGCATGTTCACACTCACTGTCATTTGGTTTATAGAACATCATTCTGAACATCAGCAGGAAAGAGAACCATTTTCACACTTATTTGATCCAAATATAATTGCAGGCTAAAATCTGGAGTCCAGTTTTCAGACCCCTATGTGAACTCATGAAAAGAAAGAAAGGGCTACAAGAGAGTCACACAACTCTGCCACACATGAAAAGAAATTTCATTTTTTTAACTTTATAAACAATCCTCCAATTCTTGAAACTTTCGAAGTTCACCCCTAGGAGCAATAATATCTGCAGAATAGGAAGCCACTTACCTTGCTGTTTCTTCCACAAACAAATCATCTTCCAGATTCACAAACCAGTATGGGCCACAAATTAATCAGCTTGTTTTACTTTTCCTTTGAAAGACCCACAGACCTCTTGAGTACTGGAGTCTGCTTGCTGGTGAGAACATTGCTAATAACTTCGAGGGGTCAAATTTTACCTTCGAAAGATTAGTCAACAGAAGCAAATCATCGCTTCTCGGCCCTTTGGCTAAGATTAAGTGTAATAGCAGCAAATCAGATGTGAGCGGTTCTCACTACATTTAGTTAACACTTGTTTTGTAGCCAGGAAGATTACATTCCTTTTACTTGATTTAGAGAATCATGAGCATTTTTCAAATAACCCATCAAATAACCACAGGAATCTATGCACTCATAGCTGCCTTCATGCTATGGAGTGGGATTTTGGTGAATAATATCAGAAAAATAATCTCTGTTAGAGTTTATTTGAGGATGTAATCTGTGCTTGAATAGGGTCCATTTTATTTTTTTCATTTGTCTCAGTTTTTATTAAATCATAACTGTATACCTTAATGCATTTATGGAGTACGATGTGCTGATTTTATATACAATTTGGAATGCTTACATCAAACTGGTTAACATAGCCTTCACCTCACTTACTTAAATATTGTGTTAAGACATTTATATTCTGCACTTAATTGATTTGACATGTACTCTTTTTTTTTTTTCAGCCTTTTTATTTTATTTTTTTTTTCAGTTTCTGGCTGGGGCTGGGTTTGAACCCACCACCTCCAGCATATGGGGCCAGCGCCCTACTCCTTTGAGCCACAGGCGCCACCCAGTTGACATGTACTCTTACAATATGCACCATAGGTGTGGTCCTACCATTTACTCTCCCTCCATCTGACCTCCCCCTCTCTCTCCCTTCCCCCTCCTCTTTCCTCCTTCATCCTGGGCTATAGTTTTGTTTTATCTTTCACATGAATGTGTGGGTGATTATACATTGGTTTCATAATACTACTGAGTACACTGGATACTTTTTCTTCCATTCTTGAGATACTTTACTAAGAAGAATATGTTCCAGCTCCATCCATGTAAAACATAAACATAAAAGTCTCCATCTTTTTTAAGGCTGCATAATATTCCATGGTATACATATACCACAATTTATTAATCCATTTGTGGCTCTCTCTTTTGCTAAATTTCATACTAATTGTGGCCTGGGTCAATTTTAAAAATTATGTATAAGCATTATGTCTAACATAAAGAAGGTGCTAAATAAATAATGCAAAATTCATGGGGTATAATTGCTAGCCACAGGTTTGGGGGCCCTGGATTTTCACACTAGATAGACCTGGGATTGACTGACAAAAGCTATCTTAGGGGACCTGCTTTGCAGCTCAAGTTTCACTTACACAGATGTGTATCAAGGACTTTAGACTGAGCTAAACCACCATCAAGCTTTTTGAGTGCCTCCCATCTGTGTGGCCCCATGCTATTCACTTCAAACATATTGTCTTGCTTCTTCTAATACAGTTAAGGTAATCAACAAGAAAAGGCCGGGCACAGTGGCTCACGCCTGTAATCTCAGCACTCTGGGAGGCCAAGGCAGGAGGATTGCTTGAGCTCAAGAGTTTGAGACCAGCCTGAGCCAGACTGAGACCTGGTCTCTACTAAAAATCAAAAAAACTAGTTGGGCACAGTGGCTGGTGCCTGTAGTCCCAGCTACTCAAGAGACTAAGGCAAGAGGATCGCTTGAGCCCAAGAGTTTGAGGTTGCTGTGAGCAAGGCTGCCCTGTCCGTTCTCTACCCAGGACACAGAATGAGACTCTGTCTCACTCATACGGTATGAAACTTCTGTCTTGGTGACTTCTGTTCGCCTTTTCTAACTGTTTGCTACAAATAAAAAAATCGCAACTCATCTTTTGCACAGCCACCTGGCTAAGCCCTCTTGTCTCAGCTGTTCCTTTCCTTCCTTCTGTTCCATTTCGTCTCCTTCTCCTCTTCAGGCCTCACTGGAGAGGGGTCAGTCTCCATTTTCTCTTCTACAGCCCCTTGACATTTCTGTCCCCCAAATCAGTCTTCAGAAACAGCTGCCTCTACAAGCCCTGGTGATATCTTCATTGTCAGGTTCAATGACCTGATGCCAGTTCCTGTCTTCCTTGCCCTATCGGACACTCTCCATATGCCTTGCCTTCTGGGATCCCTTCTCTCTAAATGCTTCCACTGATCTCTCTCCCGCTGCTCCTGAAATGTGGTTCAACCCACAAGTTCATACTCTGTCCTCTTCAGGTGCTCAAGCCTACGGTGTTGATTTTACTCAATGATTTCGAGGGACACTGCATTCACTTTAATTGGGATTTGCTCCACAACAGAATGCAATGTCAAACAGCAGTGAATTCCCACTGAGCTGAATAAGCATGAGAGAATCAAGCTAGGAAATGTTGGAGAGACACATTTCAGTTAATTTGTAATTGGTTCCTTTTGCCTGTTGTCCTTTTAAATAATAAATTAAACTCACAATGCTTATGATGACAACTTGCCTTCTAATTAATAACTCACCCTTGGAATTAAAATTTTCTCCCCTGGACTATTACCAAACATAAGAAATTTTTGTTCCACAGATAATTTTTACGTAATGATTTATTTCCAAAGAAATAAAATAATGCTCATTATATCATTTCCAGATGGACAATATCAGGACCAGCACCACCATTTCAGAGTGCCGCTATCACATGCCCACTCAAACAAAAGAAAATTCCCATCTAGGCGGATGATTTGGTTAAAATAACAACTTTACTGATGAGTGTTTGTTTTATGTCTGTAACCTCTTTCTGGAAACCCACAAAGAAGAATATTATATGTTAGGGCTCAGAAGCAGGGAAAAGCCATTGTCTTTGATCTCTTGTTTGTTTTGATATTGTTGTGTTTATTTGTTTGAAATGGCAGAATTTACTGGACCACTCCTGGCATCCGGGCAGTATCTGTCCCAGCAATTTTAAATCCATTGCTCAGAGACAGAATGTGACGTATGTGGGAATCTTTTAACTGAAGTCTAATATAATCGTTTTTCTATTGCTGTCGTCATTTTAACTTACCTTTTCCCTTCTCAGCAATATGTGAGCATCATAATTTTATTCTGAATGGGCTTTTTTTTCCAATTTTTATTTCTGTTTTCCTGTGATGAGGTCACATAGGTTGTCTGTCTCTCATCTCATTTTAAGCTATGAATTAAATGACAGTAAAAACTCCAAATCTTTAATTATTGAACTATAACTAAACCCGCATAATTATGTTGAACTATTTTTAACTTTTTAACAGTATTCAGTAAACCAAAAGTGGAAAAAATGTCCAGGGTGAGTTGCCAAAATTGAAATTCCACCTGGGCTGGTATAAACTTCAGAAATTAATGAACCTGAACGAGAAAAGACCTGGAGGATGCAGTAGTTCAACTCTACCACACATTTCCTATATTTTTGATTTGGGTTCTCTATTAAAAAATAAAATAAAATGTTAAATTTGACTTAAGTGTCCATTTTATTTAATATTTCAAAATGCTACACATATATTGCTGGGTTAGAAATCAAATCCTGCTCTGCTCTACTCTGATTTCACTTTACCAAATCTTTGCCCATTGATTCCCCCTAGTCTTTTGCCTATGAGTCTGAAAGAGCTATTCTCTCTCTCTCTATCTCTCTCTCTCTGTCTCCTCCCCCAGCACCTCCATCAGAATAACCACCATCTCAAACCTCATGTTCTTCATTTTTGGCATATTTATATTATTTTAATTTACAAGCATATTTCATGTTTATATTGTCTGAACAATTGCCCACGAATTATATGGACGCCTGTATTTCCAAAGTATATTTTATCTTAATTTCTAAACTTTATGAAAAGAATATTACATTTAACTTGTTTCATCCATATTACTTATAGCTTAGTTAATTCATCCTCCTCCTGCACAATATTCTATTGTGTGATTATACTGGTTTATTCATCTATTCTTCTAGAACATTTGAGTTATTTCTAGTACTTCATTTATTATCAGTGCTGCTGTGAATTTTCTCATACATTGTGCTACGTATAAGACTTTGTATTAGGAAGGTACTGAATTCCTGTGTGGTAGGACACGTGTATGTCCAGTCCTAGGAAGTGCCGCAAACCTATTTTCCATAATGTTTCCACGATGCATAAACCTAACGATGAACAATAAATCATTCCCATCCTTGATAAGGGGATACTTTCCAGCTATTGCAAGTCAAATGAATATGAAGTAGGGTCACATTGTAGTTTTGATTTTCATTTCCTTTATTGCCAATTATGTTGACTTTTTTTTTCAGACAGTTGTGGAAATTGATACATTCTCTTCTGTATATTGACTACTCCTGGCTTTTCTCACTATTTTCTTTTATGGTTTGTACTTCAATAGAGATGTTTAGAATTTTAAAAATTTACTCAACACCAATGTACATCAGTTGTGTGTATTGAAAATATCCTCTCCCAGTTTATAACTTAAGTTTTTTAATTTTTAATTTTTAAAAAGAATTTTTGATATAGAATCTCATTATACATATTGTCCAGCCTGGACTCAAGCATTTCCTTTCCTCCAAACTCATAAGTGGCCAGAACTACAGGCTTGTGCTGCTGTGCCCAGCTGTCTTTCCATGATTTTGGGGGTTTGCACATGAAAGTTTTAATTTTCAGTATAGGCAAATTTTACACGTTATATAGCCTATATTTGTGCATAGTCTTGCTTACGAGACTTTTGCTACATAAGAACTGAAATATTTACTTATATGTTCTTTTGAAAATTTGACCTATGTTTTTAACTTTATATTTTCAAATTATTATAAATTCAGAGAAAATTGCAAACATTATAAAGAAATCCCCTTGCCCAGTATTCTTCACCCAATTTCTCCACTTTTTACATCTTTGGTGGCTATACTACAGTATCAAAACCAGGAATTTGGGCAGTGCCTGTGACTCAGTGGGTAGAGTGCCAGCCCCATATACTGAGGGTAGCTGGTTCGAATCCGGCCCCAGCCAAACTGCCACAAAAAAATAGCCAGGTGTTGTGGTGGGCACCTGTAGTCCCAGCTGCTCAGGAGGCTGAGGCAAAGAATCAACTAAGCCCAAGAGTTGGAGGTTGCTGTGAGCTGTGATGCCACAACACTCTACCGAGGGTAATAAAGTGAAACTCTGTCTTCAAAAAAAAAACAAAACAGGAAATTGGCATAAGTACAAGGCAAGTGATTATTCCATGCCATTTCATCACATGCAGATTCATGTAACCCTACAGCAATCAAGACGAAGACTGTCCCACCACCACCAAGATCTTCCTTGGACTACCTCTTTCTGGCCACACTCATCAAACCTCATCCATCTCTCTCCCACCTAAGCATACGTAAATTCTGTCAAATATTCATTTATTCTTCAAGTTTATTATTTTGTCACTTTGATAATGTTATGTAAATGCAATTATACAATGTATGACATTTTAAGATCAGCCTCTTTTACTCAGCATAATGCCTTTGAGAACTTTCCAAGATGTGTGTATCAATAGTTTGTTACTTTTTATTGCTTGGGAGTATGCTATGCCTTGGATGTACCAGTCTCTTTAACTATTCGCCTATTGGAGAATGTACTGATTGTTAGCTTTGAACTATCACAAATAATGCTGCAAAGACCATGCAATAACAGGTTTTTGCATGGATATAAGATTTCATTTCTTTGGAATAAATGCACCAGAATGTGAATGTCAATTTGAATGGTAAGTGTAAATACATGTTCTAAAGAAAATTTCAAGTGACTTTCTGGAGTGGCTATAGGATTTAAAATTTGCACCAAAAATATAGTTTAAAAGATCTAGCTTCTGCACATCCTCACCATTATTTGGTGACAGTCTACTAGTATCTACCTCTTAGCATGTGGAGTGAATGTAAAAAACGTACCATTATGCTTCTCTACTCTCCCCCAATTATAGTGTAATTACCTTAAATATGTCCTCTATATACAATGAAGATCACATCAGCCAGTGTTAAAATTTTACTTCAACTGTCAAAAATAATTTAGAAAGCTCAAGAGGAGAACAGTTATTATTATACTGACCCTTTTACTCTTTTTTATATCCTTTTTCCCTCTAATGTTCCAAGATTTCTTCTTTTATCATTTACTATTTGGAGAACTTCCTTTAACCATTCTTTTAGTATAGGTCTGTTGACAACAAAGTCTCTTCATTTTTCTTCATCAGAAAAATGTCTTAAATTCCTCAGTTTTGTCAGTCTCTTTTCTCTCTGTTATTCACATTGAGTAATTTCCTTTTTGTCCAATCTTCCAGTTTACTGATTTTTCCTCTGTCTCCTATTGAGTGTATTCACTGAGATACATTTTTTTTAGTAATGCCTATTTGATTCATCTTTATATTTCTATTTTATATTATATCTCTATTAATATTTATATCTCTGTCTCTTGACTGATACTTTTTTGTTTGGGGAGAGTCGTTCTTATTTTTTTGTTTGTTTCAAGAGTGTTCATGATAGTACATTGAAGAATATCCCTGCTACTTTAAAATTTTGGTCAGATAATTCTAACATCCTTGTCATTTCAGTATTGTCATATAGTCATTGTCTTTTATCCTCCAGTATGAGATCTTCCAGTTCTTAATATGATGAATGATTTTTTTGCTATGACTAAAACATTTTCTTATTATTCAATGAGAGCCTGGATCTTCTTGAAACCTTCCGTGAGCAAGCTTTCTCTAACACAACTCTACAGGAGTATGGGGGCTTGCCACTTCCATTCCTGCCAGGTAGGGGCTTCCAATGACACCTGAGGGAGAGGGTCTTTCTTATTGCTGGGGGTGGGGGGTTGAAAGTTCTTGTTCCCATGAGGTCTTCACTGAAATACAGTAGGGGTGGCTTCTTTACCCCTGGACAAAGGTGAAAGTCTTGAACCTCTATTAAACCTCGTCAAACAATATCTTAGAGGAAGGAAATGGTTTTTCATTACTGATGGATTTGAAGGAAGTGCAGACCCCAGGCAGTCTCCACTAACACAGAGGGGACTGTGGCTGGCAGGTGAGTTACTGGCTCTCTATTTGGCCTTCTCAGATGTCGTCCTGTGAGGATGTTAAAGGACCTCATCACAGTCTCCTGAGGGTGAAAGTCTGGGATCCCTTGAAGTGGGGGAGAGGACACTGCCCTTGTTTTTCTGCGGTCATTGGCTGTGGTCAGGTGGTTAAGGCTTAAGCGTCTCTGTCCTGCTATGCTACCCTGTCCTGATCCTTTACCTAGCGGGGAACAGGATTTTCTTGAGGATTTTGTTATCTGGGACTGTTGGCATGTCTGAATTCCTGGCTTCCTATACACCAGTCTAGGATATAGAACAGGCAAAAAGAGAATCCAGGAAACTCACCACCAGGCTGTTCCTTAGGTTCCGCAGTCCCTGGCCAGTCTGCCTCTTCCCTCCACTTTTCAGAGTCTTCTTATGTTTGTTCTATATAACATCCAGATTTACTAACTCTTCCTCCTAGGAAGGAATACAAAAATTGGTGTCTACTTCATGTTTCCAGGAGCAGAAGTCTATAGGTTTAGTTTTAATAGTTGAATCCTCATTTCACTAGAGTTAATTTATGTATGTGAAGTGAGGTAGGTTCAATTTTACTTTTAATGACTCGCATGATTTTCAAGTTTACATATTACGCTTCCACTTTTTCTGCTAATATGTAACGCTTCTATTAGATATTTGGAGTTTTTTTTCCCCCATGATCTATTTTTTTTTTTCTGTTCCTACAACTTCACCACACTTTCTGCACGACTACAAAATGCATGATAAGCATGATTAGTTCTGTTTTCTGGAACTTCAAGTCCTCATGTGTTGTTTTCCTTCACAATTGTCATTTGTAATCTTTGTCTTTTATTCTCCTGTATAATTTTAGGATTGACTTGTCAATTCGATTGAAGAACACTGACATTGACAGCTTTCTAATCTACACGTAAAATGTATTATTAACTGTCTTGCATACTCCTGTTAGATTTCGATATTTTTCTAAGTATTTGATATTTTATAAACCTGTTGTTAATGATGACTCCACCGTTCCTCATTGTTTCTTACAAATATAAAGATTCAACTGACTTTTATATTTACGTTACATGCAGTCAATTTGCTAACCACTATGCATATGTTTGATCACTTTTTGTAACTTGATAATTTGGGGTTTTCAATATAGGTGTGTATCATACACAGATAACAACATTCTTAATTTCTCCTTTCCAATCTGTAAAGTGTTTTACTTTTATGATTGCATCAACTAGAAGTTCCCTCATAACATTGAACAAAAGTGATGATGGTGGGCACCATTGCCTTGTTCTATAATTAAGGGAATTTTTTCCCAGTTTTATCCATTTAGGAATGTATGTGCTTTGCCTTTTTAGATACTCTACCTGGATAAGCAAGTTTTCTTATATTTCTAAATTACTAGGATTTATTTTGCTAAAGTTCCTGCATTTGATTATTAATTCATGGTAAATTGTATTAAAAATCATCCCTGCATATATTAAAATGATCATATTGTTTATCTTCTTAAATCTACAAATGAAATAAGATACATCTATGAATGAATCATGCAGTCAGTGAACATCATTGCACATTGGACAAAATGCAAGTTGATCATTTGTATTACCTTTTTCATAAATTGACGGAAATTTAGGTATATAAAAGCGAGATATATATATACATAAAGTTGTAAACACATAAAATGATAAAATTTAAGAGGAAAATGATCCTGTGTGACCGTTTCTTAAAACATTTTGTTTGGTATTACTATTAGGGTTCATTGGTTTCATAGGATTAGGTAGGGAGATGGTCTTTCTCAATTATTTATGAAATGCTATATAAAATTGATCTGTTCTTTGAGAGCTTTGTAAGCCATCTTGTCTGATTTGTGGAAACACTTGCTTCATATATATTCAAGTTTTTAATACTTTTCAAGTAAATTCTGCTAAATTTTAATATTTAAATGCTTTCTCCATTGCTTGTAAGTTTTCAATATTGTTGGCATATATTTCTTGGTAAATTTTTCTTATATGACCATTAAACTCAGTATTTTACGTGCAACTCCGTGCTTCAATTTATTCATCTTTTCTTTTCTTCTTTTGCCAAGGCATTTCTGCTTAATAAGTCTTTTCAAATATGCAACTTTGTTTTACTTTTCTTCCCTCAAAATAATCAACTTCTGGTCTTTCCCTTTATTATTATTTGTTTTCTATTTTAATAATTTTACACTTTTATTATTGTCCCATTCCTTCAAAATGTTTTTTTCCTTCAAATTTTTTAAAGTTAATTTTCATTTCTTACTTTTCTAAGTTGATCAGTTTGCTTATTTATTTTTATGTTTTCTATTTTCCTATGTAAATATGAATATATAAATCATACAAAAATATCACTTTCGTTTTCCTCAAAAGACTTGATATATAGTGACTTTATTACTCAATTGAAAGTATTTTTAAATTTCTAATATGATTTATCATTTAACCCAAAAGGTTTCAGATGTAGGTTCTTGTTTAAATTTGTAAATAAAATTGATTTTAAAGTTAATTTTGTATTGCTTAGCATTTTCATTTTTTTTAATACTTAGTGTTAAATTTTTATTTAGGTGTGATTTTATGGGAGAATACAAGCAGAATACAATTATTCTACTTTTAAATTGAGACTTTCCTATAATTATATCTGTTCAACTTTCTTTTTTTTTATTTTATTGTCTTTATTATTAAATCATAGCTGTGTACAATAGTGCAATCAAGGGGTACAATGTGCTGGTTTTATATACAATCTGAACTATTTTCATCAAACTGATTAACATAGCCTTCCTTGCTTTTTCTCAGTTATTATATGAAGACATTTGTATTCTGCGTTTAGTAAGGTTTGCCTGTACCCTTCTAAGATGCACCGTAGGTGTGGCCCACCAATTGCCCTCCCTCCACCCCAACCTCCCCCCTCCCCTCCCTACCCTTGCCCCTTTCCCCATATTCATGTGTTATAGTTGGATTACTCCTTCATACGACAGCTATAAATTAGCTTCATAGTAGGGCTGAGTACATTGAATACTTTTTCTTCCTTTCTTGAGATACTTTGCTAAGAAGAATATGTTCCAGCTCCATCCATGTAAACATGAAAGAGGTAAAGTATCCATCTTTCTTTAAGGCTGCGTAATATTCCATGGTATACACGTACCACATTTTATTAATCCATTTGTGGAACGATGGGCACTTAGGTTTCTTCCATGACTTAGCAATTATGAATTGGGCTACAATGAACATTCTGGTACGGATGTCTTTGTTATAATGTGATTTTTGGTCTTCTGGGTATATACCTAGTAAAGGAATTATAGGATCAAATGGCAGGTCAATTTTTAGATCTCTAAGTACTCTCCAAACATCTTTCCAAAAGGAAAGTATTAGTGTGCATTCCCACCAGCAGTGTAGAAGTGTTCCCTTTTCTCCACATCCACGTCAACATCTCTGGTTTTGGGATTTTGTTATGTGGGCTAATCTTACTGGAGTTAGGTGATATCTCAAAGTAGTTTTGATTTGCATTTCTCTGATGATTAAGGATGGTGA